>JAHBMJ010002255.1:0-20865 GCA_018398765.1 Chromera velia | reverse complement strand
TCGATGTCTGTGAGCACCTGTTTGTCAGTGAATGATTGAATGACTGAGGAGTGATGAAGGATGGTCGCGACTGTGTCCAAAGGGGCAGAGGAGAAAAAACAGCATGTATGAGATCAGCGCGGCATGTTGGCTTATTTGTTTGCCTTACTTATCTGTTTGCTGCAAACTTGTCTGTAAAGCGTGAACCGGAATTCTTTTCTCAGTCCGCTGTGGCGTGTGTCTGTGTGACCGCGCGTGGACGTGGTCATCAAGGGGGAGGTGGCACGGTATGAATAAGGGTTGGCAGCTGTGATGCTTGATTCAGAACGAAAGTCAACTACCAATTGATAATGGGAAAGAGAAAGAAAGTCACAGGAAAGATTGAGAGCAAACTTGAGAAAAAAGAAAGTGAGGAAATGAAAAGAAGAAAGAGATGCAACCCCTAATTTCTTTTGCAAATCCACAGTGGATGGAAGATGTTAATCTAATCAATGATCGACACGGCATAATTGCATCAGTCCTACAGAGTTGCATGGAGGAATCAATTTGGCAATGCGTCTTCTGTGTGAGCCAGCGTGGACATGGCTTGAGGGGGGAAGTGGCACGTAACGTGGCGAGGCCTTCAAGCCGCGCCACGGTATGCAAGTCGTATGTCAGGATTGCATGAAGCGTGCGCATGCCGAGCAACCTCGCGCATGCAATTAAGGGAATTGCAATTAAGTCATGCACATGCAGGCAGTCAATCATGAGTCAAGCTTTCGTATGTCAATGACAGTCTCTAGAAGCAGAACCCTTGTATGACAGACCTTGTAAGTGTGTGTCTCCAAGCTACGTCTTAGCTGAGGCACCACACAACGTTAGGGTCACCTGGAAAAGACAACTCTAGAAAACACTTAAAAACAATTGCATACAATTACACTGGGACTGCGTGGTCATGTGTGCATGATTTCCTCGAAAATCTTGATAGAAAAGTGAGGGTGCAGATTAAGCTTGGACTAGTTCGGACCGAAGACCTTGCTGCGTCGATCTTTCGAAAACCCGAAATTGGGCCCCAAATTCGCTTTCCGGGCCATTCGCACGCTTCGCGTGCGTCAGAATCACGTAAGATCACGTAAGTGCCCCCCACGTACATCCCCCCCAATCATCGCCATCGAAATTTCGCATCAGATGGAAATTTTTGAGTCATTTCTGACCGTCTCCCTTCACCTTCCTTCTTGCTACAGCAAACATAACATTTTACGGCTGTTGCTCCATCCCTTGCGCCCAGAAGGCAAGGGAACCAGTTTTTGAAATTTATTGACGCCCTGCCTTGTGGTTTTGATCTGCTGCTCTGTGATTTTCCCTTGACGTAAGGACCAGACTGACTGACTGACTGACTGACCTACTCACTCCATCTTTCTTCCAGTCTCCTACCTCCAGCCTGCCTTTTGAGAAGCGGAGCTGGAGAGAGACTTCGAGTTTTGGCCAGACGGCCGCCTGGAAGTAGAGAAAAGTGCAAGGAGGACTTGCAGCGACAGATTTAGGCGCCCAAAATCATGACGGACATTCCCGACGAAATTGCGGGGTTCCTCTCCAAGGGCCCCAAACTGCCCCCCGGGATGCTGCAGGACGCCCTGTACGACCCGGAGGACAGGGAGTGGATCCCTGAGGATAAGGTCCGCCTGGCTCTATGCTTGAAATAGGTGTAAGCGAGGGAGAAAGGAAGGGGCAGGGGGGAGAGTTGTAAGAAGGTCTGAAAAAAAGGAGAGGTCGGTACAGGGTCGCGAGACGAGACGGCAGTGAAAAAAGAGAAGGAATCGCAGAGAGAAAGACTCCGTGTGTGCGATACATATCTCTTCTGGCTTCTCTTGCTCACTGCAGGTGAAGAGACTGGAACCCAAGAAGAAGAAAAGACTGGAGGACGTCAGGGTTGTGGCCAACATTGCGACCACCAGTCAGTCAATCAGGCAGTTATGACGACTCTGCAAGTATTCAACTTCCGTCTCCTTGGGCATTTGTTTTTACCTTCTTTTCAATCCAGGGAGGCGGTGCATGATGTCCAAGAGCCCACAAAGCGTGTAGACAACGGGCGCATCCAGTGAGGCTTTTGTGGCGTCACGCGCACAAGAAGGTGGAGCGAAGGAGTCACCGGTCTCTCTCTTGCAATCCTTATGTGCCTTTCTGCAGACATGAGCAAGTGCAGAGGGTGCGGGTCAGCGTGTGAGAAGAAAAAGCTGCGACTTGGATTTCCCCTCAAGGTTCGTCTTTTTTTTTTTCCTTCTCTCCCTCTGTCGGTGTCATTTATTCGCTTGGTCGCTTGACTTGATCATGTCGTGCAGTCCGTGAGTTCTCCCTCCTAAGCAGCCAACCTTGTCAGAGATGAATGCCCCCCGAGAGGGAAAAGAAGAGAAGAGAAGAAAAAAGAAGAGAAAGGAGGGGATCTCTGCCCGACGGACTAGCTTGCTGGCTGTTTGTGTGTTTGTTTGTTTGTTTGTTTGTTGAATTTGTATGTCCGGGCATCGCGACACAGAGGCAAGAGCAGAGAAGGAGGAACGCACCCGCTGTCTCCGCTGCGATCCTGTTGCCGTGTGAGATTTCAATTCCCCCCTCCTTGCCATGCGAGAATGTGCCCACCCGAATCCTTCTCTGAATTGACCAATCAATCAGTCAGTCAGCCAATCAAGTGACTTCTTCTCCCACTGACTCACATAACAATGCATTTGTTTATTTATCGATCCATCTATCCATCTTCTTCCACGCAGGACCCCCGTGGTTGCTTTGGTGCCATCATCTGCTGGTGAGTGAGTGAGTGAGTGGGTGAGTCTGTGAACCAAAAGGGGGGGGTCATGGGCACTGCAGACCCCTCGCCCAGGCAGGCCGTGCAGGCACGCAGCTTTTTTTCTTTCGGTCCATCGGGAGGGGAAGTCTCTCTTGGGGGTCCTTTTTCATCTCATCGCTCCTCCTCCTGACTTCTTTTTTTTTTTTCCCTTCTCTCTCACTCTTTCCCTCTCTGCCTCTCTGTTTGTTCAGGTATCATCCTCAGTGTTGTCGCGCCGCCCTTCTGACTCTGGGTGTGGGTGTGAACACTATCGGGAAGACCTGCTTTGGCTGGAAGGACCTGGAGGAGGAGCAGAGGGAGTCTGTGCTGGAGGTGTTGCGGAAGGAGGATGAGCCTGAGGGGGGGGAGGGTGAGGAGGGGGAGGGGGGGGAACCTTTGCAATCTCTTGTGAAGAGAAAAGAGCCGATGGAGAGAAGGAAGGCTCCCGACAGTCTGCTTGTGCCTCTATTGCCTTTTCAGGAAGAAGGCCTTGCATGGATGTGCAGACAAGAGGAGGGGGTTGTCAGAGGAGGCATTTTGGCAGATGAGATGGGGATGGGCAAAACGATCCAGGCAGTGTCCTTGCTCCTTGCAAAGAAGCAGGAGGAGGAGGAACGCAACAACAACACAGCAGCAGCGGCTTCTTCCTCGTTCTCGTCCTCTTCTTCTTCCGCTCTGCAGCGGAGAGGAGGGAGAGGCGCAGCTGCTGCTGCGGCTGCTGCAGAGGAGAGTGATGAGGACGATGAAGAGGAAGGGGAGAGTGGGATGAGACGTGCAAAGACTTTGGTTGTCTCTCCTCTGGCCACCGTGCTCCAGTGGAAGATGGAAATTGAGAAGTTCACCAAGCCAGGGGCTCTCTCTGTTCTGATCTACCACGGTCAGTACCGAGGTCTCCTCTCAGGAGAG
The DNA here is from genome assembly GCA_018398765.1 of Chromera velia. Lineage (NCBI taxonomy): Eukaryota > Chromeraceae > Chromera > Chromera velia. The sequence continues at coordinate 17,183 of JAHBMJ010002255.1, read as the reverse complement.
CTTGAGAAGGCAGACGTGGTTATCACCACTTACCAAACAGTAGAACAGGACTTCAGGAGAGAGGTGAACAAACAGAAAAAGCAGTGCAAATACTGTCAACGATTGTTCCTGCCAGACAAGCTGAAGGTCCACCTGAGGTATTTCTGTGGACCGAATGCGGAGCGCACAGAGAAGCAGAAGAAGACGCAGAAGAAGAACCAGGAGGCCGCAAAGAAGGCAATGAAGACCCTCAACATCGTGACGCACGCAGACGCGACAGGACCCGGGGCAGAGGAACAGGCAGAGGGCAGCAGCGGGAGGAAGAGAAAGAGGTCCTCTGCAGCTGCCGCAGCTGCCTCCGTCCCCGAGAGGGAGAGAAGTTTTGTGCCCACCATCACGAACGTGTACAGAGAGATCATGAGGGTTCGTCTGTCCGTCTTTCTGTCTGTCTGCCTCTGTCTGTTTGACTGCGTAAGCACAGAAAGGGAACGGGGATGAGCGACCAAGAAGGAAAAATGGGAAACCGAAGAAAAGGATTGCACACAGTCTTCATGAGCGAGAGAGTGTAAAGCAAGACAAACTACAAGATGAGAAGACAAGCGTGTGTTGTTTCGTTGCATCCCTTGTCCGTGTGTTGTTTGGTTGCATCCCTTGTCCGTGTGTTGTTTGGTTGCATCCCTTGTCCGTGTGTTGTTTGGTTGCATCCCGTGTCCGTGTGTTGTTTGGTTGCATCCCTTGTCCGTGTGTTGTTTGGTTGCATCCCTTGTCCGTGTGTTGTTTGGTTGCATCCCTTGTCCGTGTGTTGCTTGGTTGCATCCCTTGTCCGTGTGTTGTTTGGGTGCATCCCTTGTCCGACGTCGCGTTCGTTCATTCTGCTGCACGTTGATTTGTGTTTGGGTTTGATAAATACCCTCTTGACACACAAAAACGAAGAGGCCCACGGATTTTGACAGGGAACGTGCGCATGAACAGTGGCCCTGCGTCGTCTGTATTCATGCATGTGTGTGTGTGTGTGTGCAGAAAGCCAACAGAGAGAACGAACTTCCCAACGGCGCTGTCCCCTGGTACCAGTCTAGGAAGAGCAGACAGGAGCAGCAACAGCAGAAGAAAGAGACAGAGGAGGAAAGTGAAAAGGAGACAGAGACTGCCAAGCAGGAGAAGAAGGGGAAGAAGGAAGGCGCCTTGTCTTCCTCTTCCTCATCTTCATCGTCTGCTGCCGCTGCTGCCTCTTCTTCCGATGTGGTGATGGGAGGAGAAGAGGAGGAAAAGGAGGTGGAAGTGTCAGGAGAAAACGCAAAGAAGGCAGAGGGTGGGAAGGGGAACAAGGCAGGGGGGGGGAAGCCGAAGGGGAAGGCCTCATCATCGAGGCGCTCCGTTGCCCCTTCGGATGCCCCCACTGCCGCCCCCTCCTCTTCCGTCTCTGACAGGGCCCTCCGTGCCCAGGGTCGTTCTGCTGCCAGCGGCGCGGCAGAAGTGTCCTCGTCCTCGTCTGCTAGTGGGGACGCAGAAGGGAAGGACAAAGAGGAAGAGGCGGTAGATGAGATGAAGAAGGGAAAGCAGGGGAAGGGTGTGAGTGAGAAAGCGAAACCGAAAGCAAAAGCAAAGGGAAAGCCAGTCGGAAAGAACAAAAAGAAGAAGAGAAAGGGCAACGGAGCAGACGGGGATGACGAAGAGGAAATCGAGATGGAAATCGAGGCAGAAGAGGCTGAGGTCAGGCGGACAGGAAGACACTCGGACAAACCCACATGATCACATTCATTTCTCTCTTTCTTTCGATCATCCTGTTTCTCTCTGCCTCTGTGTGCGTGGTTGTGCCTGTCTGCCTGTCTGCCTTCCTGCGCATCTTTCCTCCTCCTCCCATGGTCGTCAATTTTTTTCTCTTTTTCTGTTTGAATGAAGCAGATCGACGCGTCGGTGGTCTCTTTAGTCATGATGGGATTCGATGAAGGCCCTGTGCGTACAGCACTGACGGTAGGTATGTCTGTGGCATATGTGCATGGTGGGGTAGCATTGGTGTTTGGATTGTGGGGAAGAAAGGGCAAGGAGTCAGGGACTGAGGACAGAGGCGATACATGAAATTAAGCATAAGCATACCGAAATGCCAAGTGTTTCTCTGTCCATCTCTTTCTCCTCTTGTCTCAAGGCTACTCCCTTTCCGCCTCTCTTTTTTTCGTTCTTTGAACCCTTCCTTTGCTCAGAGGAAACTCCCATCCAGCCACCCACCGACCGAATCGATCCATGCAACCAGCTGTCGATTCATTCACTCTTTCCCGTCTCCTTCCTTTGAACACCCCTCTTTCGAATCTTCTTTTCGTGTTCCTCCTTTTTATCTCTCTCTACCTCCCCTCCAGGCGACGAGAGGCGACGCCGATGCTGCGGCTTCCCTGCTGCTGGAGTGGCGAGCTGCCGCGTCCCAGAAGGGGGCCAAGGGGGCACCCAAAAAGGGGCAAGCAAGGAAGGGGGCGGCGGCCTCTTCTGTGAACTCAGTGATCTCTCTCTCTTCTTCTTCGGCTAGTGCTGGCGGGGCAGCAGCAGCGGCCGCCGCCGCCGCTTCAGCTGGCCCCTCTCGTGCTCAGAGAGACAAATCAAGAGGGAAGGGGAAAGGCGGGAAGGTGAAGGCAGACGTTTCCGATGAGGGATCCGTCTCTGAGAGGTCGCCGCCTGAGTCTCCAACACCCCCCGGCACAGGCACAGGTGCAGATCATGACGATTCCTCCTCCGCTGATGCTGCCTTCCGTGCGGTGTTGCTGCGTGAGTTTGGTGTTTCCAAGACGGGGCTGATGAAGGAGAAGGTCGAGAAGCTGAGGGAGATGGCAAAGCGCGCAGGACTCGAAACAGAGGGCACAAAGAACGCCCTTGTTGACCGTCTCTCTGCCTTCCTCTTTCCACCAGAAGAGCCAGAAGAGGAAGACGAAAAGAAGCACCAGAAGCGACGCAAGCAGCCCCCCTCACAAGCTCCCGCAGCCGCTCCCGCAGCAGCAGCAGCAGAGGGGGGAGAGGGAGGAGACGGCAGCACTAGCAGCAGAGCCTCTAGACGTCTCCGTCGTGCGTTTCCGTCTGACGAAGCCATCGATGTCGATGCAGAGGGAGAAGAGGAAGAAGAAAAGGATGGGGGGAAGAAGAAAGGAGGCACAAAAAAAGTGCCGATGATCAAAAAGAAGAAGCAGACTGAGTCACAGAAGAAGAAAAAGAAGGTCGCGTTCCTTGAACCAGATGAGGAAGACGGAAACCAAAATGATGATGAGGAAGAGGAAGAGATCGAGAGGCCTTCGAAGAGAACCAAAAAAGCAGGCACGAAGAAGAGTGCAAAGAATCCGAAAAAGGGGGGGAAAGAAGAAGATGAAGATGTAGACATGGACGAAGGAGATGAGGAAGAGAAAGAGGACGACAGCAGTCAGAGAGAGTCCTCAAGAAGAAGCGGTCGTCTGGCTGCATCGGGTTCTTCCCGTGTGTCCTTCTCGAAGGATTTGTTTGAGAATTCAGAAGATGACTCGGCCTCTTCAGATTCTTCTGACGACGAGGAAGAGGAAAGCACATCCCGAACGAAGAAGGTTTGTCTGTTAGCTTCTTTCTTCCTTTGTTCCTTGAAGGTCCCTCCCATTCACGATCGCTCTTTTTTATTTTGTGTCGCTCAATTCTTTCCGCCTCTATGTTTTTTGTTTGCATGGTCCTCCTTGAGGAACCGCGTCTCAAGCTGAAGGGTTGCATGGTCCATTTGAGTGGCCGTGTGTACTTGCTTGTGTCGTTCTTGTCTCTCAATTCTTCTGCAATCACCTTCTTTTTCTCTTTTTCGTCTCTCGTGTCCCCTGTGGCTCCGCTCTGTTTTGACTCGAATCTTCTGTTATTCGTGTTGTCGCAATTTGGGCTCTCTATCATGTTCTCTCTCTTGCAGGTTCTGAGGGTGCGCAGCGAGCGGGCGAAGGGGAAGGGTCTTGCTGCTGCAGAGAAAGAGGGCGACGAGGCTCCTGAGAAGAAGAGCAAAAAGGCCGCACCCATGCCCAAGAAGAAAAAGGAGGCGGCAAGCGCTAAGAAGGTCGGAAAGAAAAGCCGCACAGGGAAAAGAGAGAGTCGAAACAACTGAGAGAGACCTGCATGGGTCCGTGAGTAATGAAAAGCAGGGACAGAAAAGTCTATGCAGTCAGATTGGAGGTCAACTGTGCAGAGCGACAGGCAGTGCAGAGAGATGGGGAGAGAGAGAGGGGAACAAATGAACTTCTCAGTGAGACAGACACAGCCAGACAACTTAATTGAGTGAAGTGTGTCTCCCTCCCATCCTCTGAAGTGACGATCTGAGTTTGCTCTCCTGTCCCCTCTCCTCCTTATTCCTTCGCTTGGGCCTGTGCTGTCTGTCTGGGTGTACCTACGGTTTTTCTATCTCCATTTGTTAATACCGACCCGTAAATGAGGTGTGTGCATATGCGTTTGCGGCTCTAGAGCGGAATGCAAATCCCTCGTGTCTGCAGAAGGGTGCCACAAAGAAGCCGAGCAAGAAGGGCGCCAAAAAGTCGGCTTCCTCCTCCGGTCGCTCGAGAAGCTCCAAGGGAAGGACAGGCGAGAGCGACTCAGAGTACGCACCCTCAAACGACGACTCAGAGGTGCGTGCGTCAGGCAGACAGTCTCAGCCGGAGAGGAAGAAAGGGAGCTGTAAGCTTGTCTGTCTTGCAGTCTTGTTTAGAGTGACCTTTCTAGCCAGAGGTGGGAGGGAGAGAGGACAGATCCATGATCGGATTTTCTTCTCTCTGCTTTTATGGGCCAGTGAATAGAGGGCAAGACAGGAGAAGACAGGAAGGAGAGGGATTCAGTGATGAGGGGAGGAGCCTCTGATCGACCGTTCCGTTGGGTTGCTTGCAGTAAGCCTCAATTGGCGGACAAACGCCTTCTTTCCTTAGTTCCACTTCCTTTCTCTCTTTCTCTCTCTCTCTCTCTCTCTCTGTGTGTGTGTGTGTGTGTATGTGTGTATGTGTGTATGTGTGTGTGTGTGTTTGTGTGTGTCTTTGCTTGTGTATGACTGTGTGTGCAGAGCGGCATGAGCTCTCTGTTTTCCTCTTCGGAATCCTCTGAGGGAGAAATGAGTGACTCGGGGGACGACCGGAAGAGAACAAACAAGGCAAGTGACTCGGGTGGAGTAGAGATGGCGGGGTGGAGAAAGGACCTACTTGTTGGTTGGAAGGAAGGCGCAACATAGACAGACAGACAGACAGACAGACAGACAGACAAGGGTCGTGGGGGACGGACACGCAGACAGCATGCAGCACGAGGACAGAGAGAGGCCCATACAAAACGGCAGGGAGAGGCCATGCAAAGACCGCCAGTGGACGCATGAACAGAGAAAGAAAATCTTGCAGAGAGAATTGCTGCAGAGGAAGATGTACTGCTCGTGAGAGTTCCATCAAGCACGAGTGGAAGCGGACGTGTGTGTGCGTGTGTTTCTGTGTGCAGAAAGGCGGAGCTCGCTCCGGAGGCAGTGTCAGCAAGAGCAAGGGCGCAAAGGGGGCGAAAGAAGAGGAAGAGGAGGGGATGGAAGATGAAAAGGAGAAGGGAAGGGAGAAAGCCGAAAAAAGGGCCAAGGCGATGGCAGAGGCAACGGCTGCAGGTTGGTTTGCAGGTCGGATTTTTGGGTTGCATGTTTTATGTCCTATTTTGTTTTGTTTCGCTTTGCTTGTAAGTGTTATTGCTTTTCTTGCGTCGACGAGGAGCGTTCTGGAAGCCCGTTCCCGTTCATTTTTGGTGGTATTTCAATCTCTGTCTCAAATTTGCTTTCCGCATCACTCTTTGTTTTCGTCTTGAACCGACTGTTTCTCTGTGTGTTTGTCTGTCTCTATGTATTCTTCCTTCCAGGCGAAGGCGCTGAATTCGACAGAGGAGATGCAGACCTGAGCCACTCAGAGGCCGAGGGAGGAGTGTCGTTGAAGAAGTCCCTCCTGCACTCAGTCAAGTCAGCCAGCTGGGCAGGAAGGAAGGAAGGAAGGAAGGAAGGGTGCCTTTCGGCGAGGGGGGTGAATTCGTGTCCATAGATAGCTCTTGATCTGGTCGGCCTCTCCGCTGGCCTCATGCAAACAGTTCTCGCCTCCGTCGCTAAAAGAGAATCGCCTCTCTCTTCTCACGGAATATTCTGTCCCTGCCATCCCTCTACTGGCAATATCATTTCTTGCACTTGTTTTTTTTTTTTTTTCGCCTGTCGGGAGAGAGAGCTGTGGGGGTCCCATCCCATCTGTACTTTCTTCGGGTCGGTTCCGTGGAATGAGAGGGAGTGCATGAGGAAGAGGAATTCCTCTCTCGGTCTGTCTGCAGATGGCAGCGCATCATCCTCGACGAGGCACATCGCATCAAGTCGAGAACGACATCGACCGCCAAGGTGTGTGTGTGTGTGAGAGAGAGAGAGGGAGTTTCACATTCATACAGTTCTCTGTGCCCGTATAAAAGAAGGTCCACCGGACGGGTGTGTGTGCCTTCTGTTCGAAAGAGGGGGGACAAGGGCGGGTATTGCATCAGGAGTCAAACTCTCCTGTTGGTCGGTTGCATGCTTCGGGTTTGAAGGCGGGTTTCTTCCGGTCTCGTCGGTCTCTTTTGTGCTTGGTTGGCCCCTTGTGGCCCTACCGGGGGGGGGGAATAGGAGCCATGCTTATTGCGAATTGCTGCTTTCTGAATCCTTCTTTTATGGAAAGTGGAGTCGACAACAGTAAGAGAGAGAAAAGGGGCGTGTTGACCTTGTCGACACACGTGCCATCCCGCATGCATTCATTCTTTCCTTCCTTTCTCCTTCCATTCGTGTGCTCTGTAGGCTTGTGCATTGATCTGAGATGTGTCTCTCTCCACCGCGTCTCTCTCCAATGCGTCTCTCTCTTTCCCTTTTCTTTTCGTGCAAAAAAAACGTGAAATGAAAATTCGGGGGGACTGCACTCTTCCTTCCTTCCTTCCTTCTCTGCAGGCGGTGTACTCCCTCCAGTCCACCCGTGCAAAATGGTGCCTGACGGGGACCCCCCTTCAGAACCGTGTGGGAGAACTCTACTCACTCGTGCGCTTCCTCAGGTCTCTCTCCCTCTCCCCCTCTCCCTCTCTCTTCCTCTCTTTTCTTTCCATTTCTCTCTCTCTATCTCTCTCTATCTCTCTCTATCTCTCTCTCTCTCTCTCTCTCTCTCTGTGGAGGTGTGTGTGTGTGGAGTTACTCCATCTGTTGGTCTATCTTGCTCCGTGAGCACGGTGTGGAATGCCTTCGAAGTCGCCAGGGACATCGAGGGATGAGGGCGTTGCACGTAGATTGAGCACACGTAGGCAGGCAGGCAGGCAGATTAACAGGACAAGCACTGGCAGAGTGAGGGAACAACTGGGAGTCGTTGAGAATTGTTCTGTTGTGGGTGTCATGTCCGTGTCTTGGGTTCAAAATCAAAAGTGCGGGCAAATGGTTCGCTCTTTCTGACACCTCCTTTCTTTGTTGTCTCTTTGTCGCTGTCACGCTCTGCTTCTCTACTCTCGACTCTCAAGTGCAGAAGAATACGTCAAGGGTCACTATGAGAAGTCCAATTCATGACAAAGAAATCTTCCCTCTCCCAATTTTCTCCATGTATCCCTCAGGTTCCACCCGTACGCCTTCTACTTCTGCAACAAAAAGGGGTGCGGGTGCCGATCTCTGCATTTCCGTTTCGAGGACAATCGGTGAGGGAGGGAGGCTCTTGCGGGAATGAGGGGATATTCGTGGGCCCCTTTTGGTGGCATGAGGTGAAAAGAAAAAGAAAAGGAGACACGAGTTGTGAGGGTGTGAGTGAGGGGGCTATCGATGGGAAGTGAGCTCTGTTCATCCAGCCAGTCCTTTCACCCTTTTTCGAATTCGCTCCCCCGTCCCTTCTTTGTTCTGTAGCAGAAAAGGCATTGAGAAAGAGTTTCTTTTCCAGGGAAGGAAAAGAAGAAAACATGGACGACTCTTTGCCGAACGATTGATTCGACGCTCAGAACTTGCTATCAATTCTTGCCTGCCCGCCTCTATGCGTGTGCTACCAACAACGTGAACATGCACGCAGGTACTGTCTCAAGTGCGGGCACACACGCATGAGTCACTTCTCTTACTTCAATCGGTCAGTGTCCTCTCAGGGTAGGCAAGGAGAAGCGAAAAGGGGATTCGATCTCTGTCGATCACGACTCCCGTCCTCACTCACTCACTCAATGTGGAGGCGTAAATTTGAGGGATTCCCTGGCTGAGTGTCAGTCTGTTTCTTCTCTTCTTCTCTTCAGTCAGAGGTCCCCTCGATCAATCTGCGTGCGTCGATGTTGTGTGTGATGAAGATTATTTGGCTCCGAGAGGGGCAGACAGATGGAAGGTTGTGTCTATGATGATGATGCAAATGCCGAAGCTATTTGGGAAGAGAACTCTTCGACCTCTCAGGTACACTGCGCGTCTGCCTGCCATGCATCTTGCTTGCAGGAAGGTGGTCACTCCGATCAAAAACTACGGGTGGGTCTCTGGATGTGTGTGTGAAGGAGGGGAGAGGGGGGCTTGTGGGGCTCTGCCTGCATGCCTCCATTTTTGTCTCCCGGATTTGTTGTCTGTTGACGAAGGGAGGAAGATGCGTGCGCCTGCTCCTCCATAGAGCCCTGCCGTCGTCCCCTCCATTTCTCTCTTCGTTTTCGGTCTCTCCTTCTTTGTCGATTCTGTGCGTTCAATTGTGGAATCGCCTCTTCGTTCATGTATGAGAGCAGATACGCCGGAGAGGGCAAGGTCGCGATGACATACTTGAGGAATGACGTCCTGGAGAAGATCCTTCTGCGGTGGGTTCGTCGGTCTGTGTGTTGGTTCGTTTTTTTTATCGTTTCTGGGCAGCATTCTGCCTTGTTTTTTTCTTGGAATCTCTCTTTGTCCTCTTCTTGTTGTTCTCCATTTTGTTTTTTGGGTGATATTCGTAAATCTAAAGAAATATTTTTGCTTCTCAATGATGGATACACTTCTCCATAATACACAAAGGTACTACTTATCCTCTAATATAAACCAGCTAATATCACATGCTTCCGACCTACTCTAACATCACCGACCTACTCTAACATCACCGACATGAAAATCGCAAAGAGGGATGTACAACCATACCATACCATACCATACATTTCTCTCTTTACTGGGGCAGATTTGTGGACAGATTCGATTGCTCGGGAATCTTCCACGAAGACTTCGTTGGTTGGAGGAAAAAGATATCCGCGGGCACTTCAGGTGGCAGTTTGTCAGTGAGCATGTATACGTTGCCCGGTCTGTCTGAAAGGAGACCTTCTCATCTGTCTACTCCTCTCTGCCTCTGTGAAAGAATCTCTACTGTGCATTTTGAGGCTTGCAGTCGAACGAAGGTGGAGAGGGCTGAGGACGTCAAGCTCCCTCCCCTGACTGTGCGGATCAGGAGAGACGCTCTGAGTGCAGAGGAGAGAGACTTCTACGAGGCGTTGTTCATGCAGACAAAAACCGCATTTGTCAGTTTGTTGATGGTTGTGTGGTTCGGGGGGTAGGGTAGTGGATTGTATCTTCGTGGAACTGCTCATTCCGCCAACCGGGTGTCGCCTTGTGCTCGTGTCCTCTACCTGCATCGGCAGTGCAAGCCGGCATCCCGTCCACTTTCATCCGTATGCTGGACATCGTTATACCTCTTGTGCATTTCGTATATGTTTCTCCCCTGTTTCCTGCAGAGCGCGTACGTAGACGAGGGCACGGTGCTCCACAACTACGCGCACATCTTTGACCTTCTCTCCAGACTCCGACAGGTAGGCGTTCAATCCTGCATGTGTCGGAGGATTGCTGTGAACGAAGAAAGGGGTATGACCCATTGGTCACTCGAGAGAGGGGTGTCGTCGTTGGAGGAGGGGTGGGAGGTCTCTGGTTGGCATCTCGACAGGGCCTGCAGGAGGTTTTGGTTGTGTGCATGTGTACGTGCATGCGTCGATTTGCTGGGAGGCCATTCTGTTTCTGTTCCTGTGCGTTCGAATGTCTTTTCTCGGTTCTCCCCTCTTTTCTGTTCAGGTCCGTCGGTCCTTTGAATGAACAGAAACCGGCGACGTCGAAAGCTTCGGGAAGGAAAGAATCCGGAAGTTCATGAAATCATATACCTACCACTCGACTGACCGGTTGACTGACTGATGTCTGCAGGCTGTTGACCACCCGTATTTGATCATTCACGGCAACCTCGGCCAGAGGGGGGACGCTCCTCAACTGCCCTCAGCATCTAGACCCGCAGGTAGGCCGGGAGGGAGGGATCTAGATCTCTTCGAGTGCATGCAAACCCTGTGAGTGACAGACACACCTGTTCGATGCGTGAACGTGGGACCGGATAGCAAAAACTTTAAAGCAAGCAGTCAGCATCTCGTAAGAAGAACTGTGAGGGTCAAATTCTGTCTCTGTGCGGGTCTTTGGTTGCATAAGGGCAAGCTAGTGTCGGGTTCGCGTGGGTAGATAGATGCTCCGGTAGCATGGCTAGATAAAGGCTTGCACGTGCGGCAGGTGACTCGGTGATGATTGTTGAAGGACACGCCGGATTGTTAATTTACGTACATGTGCAACAGGGATTTTCATGCGTGTGTGTGCCCCCCCCTTTTTTTTTATTCTGAATGCTTCTCTGTTGGCTTCTCTCTCTCAGTTGGGGATCTGAGCGAGACTTGCGGGATCTGCCAGGACGACATCGAATCAAAAAAGGTGAGTCTGGCTAGCTCGGTCTTTCTTTGCCTGAAGGTGTGTGTATCTGTGCGTTGGTCCGTCAGTCGAATGATGAAAGACGTGTCTGTCTGGAGCGGTTCGTTCTTTTGCCTCTTTGCCTTCTTCGGCCGAAATCTCGTCCCTTCCAGCCCCGTCTTCTTTGTAAACTGAAGGTGTGTGCGTATGTATGAACACCATGCGTGCGTGCAGGAGCTGTGCCTGAGCAAGTGCCACCACGCCTTCCACCGTGCCTGTCTGCTTTCCTTCGTGGAGGCGGCCCCGGAAAGCTCCGACCTCGGGTGCCCTGTGTGCTACTCTCCTCTGACAGTAGACCTCTCTGCTCTGAGGGGGGAGGAGGAGGAGGAAGGGGAAGAGGAGGGGGGCGCAGGGGGCGACATGGAGGCCGCACTGGATGAAGTGGTCCGTTAGCCTCTCTGTTCTTTCTGTCAATACATTGTCTCTCACTCCATGTCTCTTTTTCTCCTTCCGCTGCGAAGCTCAATCAATCTTGAGGCACGACTGAGAGCGCTGAATCGTATGCAGCTACAAATTTACGATGCGCACAAAACCACAGCTGTCTGTCTTTACTTTAATCTGCATTTCAGTACTGGCCCACTTTCAGGTCTCCATTTCTCTTGCGGTTGCATCATGTGCCTCTATCTTTTGTGTGATTGATCTCATTTCCTCCCCCTCTAAGTGTTTCTCCTCTACCAACCGTCCGGCTGTACCTCTTGCCTGCAGGTGAAAGCAGAGGCAGCAGCAGCGGGACGATTGGGCAGGCGAAGAGGCAGCGTGAAGGAAAAGGAGTCCGCTCCTTCGCCTTCGTCGTCATCTGCCTCTGCAGCTGGAAGCAGGAAAGGAGGCAGCAGGAGCAGCAAGGACCCGCCAGAGGTCTGCGTGTGTGTGTGTGTGTGTGTGTGAATGTATGTATGTGCGTATGTGTGTGTCTGAGTGAGCGAGTGGCTGCTTGCCTACATCTGTTTACACATCTGTCGCTCCCCGGTCTCGTCTCACTTTTTTGATCGGCGTGCCTTCGTATCTCTGGGACTGATTCCTTTTTCTTTCCGCATCTTCCAAAGCCGTGAGGGCGCTCGCTGCTCCAAACCTGCAAACGATGTACTTTCAAAAAGACTGTCTGTCACTCACGCACTCTCTTGCTCTCTCTCTCTCTCTCTCTCTCTCTCTGTGTGTGTGTTTGTGTGTGTGTTGTGTGTGTGTGTGTGTGTCTTGCAGGTCGACGACGAGAGAGACGGGAACGGAAAGTCGGGAGGAAAGGGCGCAGCAACAGGGAAGACTCGGGGTATCATGTCTCGACTGAAGGCCTCGGAGTTTCGGTCCTCCACGAAGATCGAGGCCTTGTGCCAGGAAGTGGACGCCATGAGGGAAAAGGACTCCAAGAGCAAAGCCATCGTCTTCTCACAGTCAGTCCGTCTGCCTAGCGGTGTGTCATGTGTCATGCATGTGCCTCTCCTGTTTGTTCGAATCTCGTCGTCATCGGTTTGCATGTCTTATTATTTTCCTCCTATCCCTTCTTCTTTCTTTTCAGCTCTCTCTTCCTTTTCTCCGCATGGACGAATCTATCTGTCTGTCTGTGTCCCTCCCTCCCCGTGTCTGCATGAGCAGGTTCACGTCGATGCTGGAGTTGATTGAGTGGAGACTGAAGAAGGGAGGGGTGCACTGTGCCAAACTTGTCGGGAGTATGACCATGGAAGCTCGGTCAGTATCTTGATTCTGTCGGTTTTGCTCCTCGCATTCTGCGGGTCTTGAAATGTTTCGCTTTTCTTGACACCCTGTTTGGCGTGTTTCAATGAATGCAAAAAAAGAGGGTCGAACTGCTTTGTAGTCGCCTTTGTTTCTTAGTCCTTAGAGTGGTTTCCCGATTTTTGTGCTTTCGTTTTTTGTCAGCATGTTCGTCTTACTTGAGTACATGTGTCAAATCTCTGTATTCCTGATTTTGTTGCCATCCCTACAATATGCTCGAACACAGGTCGAACATCCTGTACGCGTTCAACACAGACCCCAGCCTGACGTGCGTGCTGATCTCCCTGAAGGCAGGCGGGGAGGGACTGAACCTTCAAGCAGCAGACCACGTGTTCCTGATGGACCCCTGGTGGAACCCCGCGACAGAAATGCAGGTGAGTGGGTGCATGGGCAGGGGGCCAGGGTTCCTTTTACAGAAGTTCTCTCTCTCTCTCGTCTTTCATGCACCGCCCTTGGGTGTGGTCCCTCAGTCAGCGTCTTCTTCTTTCGTATGATTTGGACTACGTTATCTTCGTGAGAACCTCTGTCGACTGACTTATTGTCTCTTACAGGACAAGAAGATAGATGTGCTTTGATCAAATCTCCCCCTAAGAGAGCAAGTTGAATGTCTGACAGACTTGAAGGCTCTTCGTTTATTTGATTTCTGATCAGCTCCTTCTTTCTTCCTGAATTCCCTTTCTCATCCATCCATGCAGGCCATTCAACGAGCCCACCGAATCGGGCAGCGCCGTCCCGTGACAGGTGTCAGATTCATCTCAGAGGACACAATCGAGGAGAGAATCCTCCAGCTGCAGGAAAAGAAACAACTCGTCTTCGATGGGGTCGGTCGGTGGGTAGTGGGGGGGATGGGATGGGTCTTTTTGTGAATAATTGGACTCAGCTTGCCTTCAGACATTACAGTTGGAGCTCCACTTTTTTTTATCAAGCAGCGGGCCTCAAGAAAGAGAGCGTGTCCTTTTCTGAAAGCTAGTGTGGCGACTTTGCCGATATTCCAGGGCTTTGACTTTTTCACTTCCCATGCGCCGCCGCCTCTCTGTATTTATCTCCGTACATAGAGGAGATTATGGAGCTGAGCTTGACACGTCGTCGCTTTAAGTGGCCCTGCGGCTTCGAGGATTGCCGTTTGTTCGTTTTGCTTCGTCTGAATGAGTGAGTCAGAAAAGTCAGTTGAGTTAAGTGAGTGAGTGAGTGAGTGAGTGAGTGAGGGAGGGAGGGAGTGAGTGAGTGAGAGAGAAATGAGGAGAAAGGGAGTAAGTGAAGCAATCAATGAATGGATGGATGTGTGAATGGATGCGCGAATTGGTCTGTCTGTGCAGACGGTGGGGAACCAGGAGGGGTCGATTGCAAAGCTGACGGCTGACGACTTGAGATTCCTCTTCAACTCCTGAGCCCTCGAGGAAGGGCAGGAGGCGATAGAGAACGGGGGGTAGGGGGGGGGTTAGGACAGGAGCAGGGAATGATTATTCACGGGGGGCATATCAAGGCCGTTTCCGTTCTTTTCTGTCATCGGGGCAAACAGCCTTAGGGACTGAAAGGAAGCAAGAGAGGACGCCTCCGGTCCTCGCCCTCTTTCTCTCTCTCGCTTTCAGTCTGCACACACTACATATGCACGAATGTCCTTTTCGAATGATTTTACCATTGTCCGTCCAACAATTTTTGCAGAGGGGTGCATGGTGCAACTGAACGTTAGAAAGCCGTTGCACGAAGTGACAGACAGACCACCCAATGTGTAGCCAGAAAGAAGAATGATGCCGTGTGCCAAAGGAAATTAAGGGTTGGGTCTACACTCATGTATAGAAAGGTAGTCAATTTGTTCGATTCTCTCTCTTTCTCTCGTCTTCACTTCTTTTCCTTTTTAGGAGAAGAAACAAGTCCGTCGGTCAGCAGTTGTGCTTGTAATGATGTTGTGGCCTTGGGTGGTCTCTCTTGATTTGCCTCCATGCAGTCAACAGACTGACTACGTGAGTGAATAGATGGATGGCTGCGTTGAATTCAACTTTTTCTCATTCTCGGCACTGCGTTTGCTTGAGTGTCACAGAAACCCTCGCCATTTCCCCCAACAAAAAACACCCAAACCGCCTGCCAACCTCCGTCACGCACCTGCCGCCTCCCCCATCGACCCATTTGAAGGAAAGAAAAGAGAAGCGTAAAAGGGAGGGAGGACTCTCTCTCTCTCTTTCTCTCTCTCGCGCGCGCCCGCGCGCGTCGTCTCTTCTCTTCTCTTATTGAAGGAGCATCTGATCTGTTCTGCTCGGGTCGGGTTTCCCCACCCCTCTCAATTTTGGCAGCAGACAGGACGGAGACGTGTGTCTGCATGGGGTTTGCTTGGATTCTTTGTTCAGTATGACAGGAGGTAAGACAGAAAAAGAGACGAGAGGGACGACTGAAGGAGGGTCCGGCAGGGCATACATTGGCGTGCATGCCTGGAAGGAAAAGAAAGGAGACGGGTTGGACAGGGGGCAGTGGGGTTTGTTTGGGTTTGTGGCCAGACTGCATGGGGCCACTCTTTTGTTTGTCTGTTCTTTTGTCGCATGCAGTTGTGTAATTCAGAATCAATCAACGTTTTTGAACGTGCAAACAACACATACACATGCATGCAGAGAGAGACACAGCAGTCTCTGGAGGGGAGAAAGCTGTATGTATGAGTACGGGCGTGCGCATGCATCCAATCTTGCATGCAAAAAGGGATAGACGGAGATGGAGATGCAGGGGTCAACCCCTCTTCCTTCTCTTTCCTTCTCTGTTTTTTGCATGAAGACCGGACAGGAATTGGGCAAACATATGGTCACACACACAGGACTGCATGTTCAGGCCGCCTGTGAGTACTCGACTGGGTGCAGAGGGAAAAAGAGAATGAAGGGAAGAGCGAGAGACTACTTAAGCAATTCCTCGTGGTCTCACCATGCATCCTCGTCTCCGCACTCTCCTGAGAGGCACTGTGGGAAGGTCATTCGCGGAGGCGACTAGCTCAGACAGAATTAAGATTTGTGAAGGCGTTCCTGCTTCCTTGAAAAAGGAGCAGACCGGGAACGCGGGCCGTCTGCCTGTGTGGGTACCGTGCGCGCCACGACACATACCGGCAGCGACTTCATTATTGCTTCCAGCCGACTTCTTGCTTGTGTTTGGTCAGAGAGCCACAGTTCAGCGAAATGGGCTTGCACGCGTGTATTCATGGATTCAGTTGTCTTCCTAGCTGTCATTTGTCCAAGCTTCATCGTCTGCCCATCTGAAAATTTGTGTGGTGTGTAGCAAGCCTCTCTATGCCATGTACACGTACGTTGTCTCTGCGCATGCAATTTGTCGTTACCATCGCAAAGCTGTGTCTAAAGCTGTGTCAGTCTTTGATTCAGACTTTAAAGTGCAGAAAGTGACAGCGAGTTGCTGTCTCTTCATCACCGTCGCTTCCTAGGTCGCTTCACCCAGACCTCCTTTATAATCATATGTCTTCATTGCACAAAATGTGCAAACGACGAATTTTTTTAAGCAGCGTCGAATTTATAGAGGAATGTCGCAAATTTTGGAGGTCGATTTCTCATGAACTATGATGAATGAGAACTTGATATTAATGGTGCTTATAGACCTATAATATACAGTTGTAAGCACCATCAATATCAAAATCTAACTCATTATAGTTCATGTCAACTTCATGATAAATCGATCTCTAACTTTTGAAAGTTTAATTAGGAATTTAGGAGTCTAAATTCCTTTAGATTCCTAGCTAAATTCGTTTATCACTGTGAACACGATTACAGGATTACATTGTATTTGAGGCCGAAGCCCTAGACCTGCATGCCTGGTATGTCAGTTGTCTAACTCCTTAAAATAGCCTATATAAAGACTGCAGAACTTTAGAATAATTTTGAACTTTGTTATGGATCGATCAAAGTTCAGAGTATGCCTTATAGGATACCTTAAGTGCAGGTCGAGGCCCAGCAGTGGACCGCGGGGCAACCTGGAATATAAATCCTATAATCCTAATCCTAATCCCTAGCCTAATCCAAAGATGGAGGGCACAGAACTTTGGAGAATAGCCGCAGAACATTCACATGCGTTAGGCTGTAACTAGGGCTGTAAAACTAGCCGTAAAACCGATGTAAGGATGGGATAGGATAGGATAGAATATACATATATATATATATATATATATATATATATATACAGGGTTCCTTTTCTGGTCGGTAACAGGTCTAGTCTACCGGCAATTGCCAGTAACCGGTAATGGCCTCAGTCTGCCTTCCTTTTACAAACAAAAAAAATGATAAAAATTAGGGTCCAAAAAAAAAAATTTCGCCTGTGGCGCCAACCTTTAAAAACATGTTTTTAAGTGTTTATTGGCATTTGAAAAGCCTATTCACACACACAAAAAAATAAAAAAAACATTAAAAAAATATAAATTTTCAACTGCTTCACCCCTATAAGTGGCAAAAAGTTCTAACAGCTCTATTGTTGAGCCGCCATGCCTAAAGTGCCCGCCGCCATGCGTGCCGCCTTATAGATTGATGAGCCATGCCAAGCTGCATGCATGCATGTGCATGCTTCTTCATACAATTTGAATTAATTGCAATCAATAGTAGCATGCTCATAAAACGTGATGAGATGAAACGGCTGAACAATGAAAGGAACGGGAATATGCAATGCATCCCGTCCTTCAGTCTTTCCCTGTAAGAAGATCTTAAGAGACTCTAATGATAAGCTTCTAGTTGAGAAGATCTAGTGGCTTTTAGGGTCTTTCAGTCAGTGTGTCCGATCTGATTGCTCTTTTCTCTTTCTCTCTCTCTGGATTTTT
>JAHBMJ010002254.1:0-20897 GCA_018398765.1 Chromera velia | reverse complement strand
GGCCTGACTTGGCCGGTCCCGTGCTGCTGCGTTGCCTATCGGTGCAGCACGGCTTGAGACATTTAATTTACGGAGACGGAGAAAATACATGCGTCAATCCACATTGTGAAATTGCTCAGTGAAATGCTCAGGATGATTCGATGGAACAACTATCGATCGATGAGAGCAGAAGCCGGACAAATATCTTGCATTATTATTCCTGTATAGAGAACCGTGTAAGTGACTAGACTGATGTCCTTAACTGGACCATTCTAGTTCTCTTCAGGGTGAGAAAGACGCGCAGTGGGACTAGCACCGGCCAACCAGCTCCGCGGCGTGGCATCCTTCCATTGAGCCAAGACCAAGCACATAGACATCTTGCAAATCTATGCATGCAGAATTAAATGCATGTATGTAAATGCATGTATTGCAGTAATTAAATTCAGATTGAGGAGTCAGATAAAACAAGAGACTGCTGCTCGTATAAAGTTGAGAAAGAGACTCTGTTAACACAACCTCTAGAAATAGGAGCAACGTAAGAGTGCTGTGTGCCTGTGGCCCGAAGGCCGTTAGATCATATATAAATCTTTCTTATACCCTATCGCATTTGGAAGTAATTGGGACAATCGGAATGCCCAATTGGGAATTTAGGATTCCAAATTCTCAATTAGGAGCCATTGGGAATCATTTTTTTCTATGTCAAAAACTTAGTGTACAAAGCTGTATTTTTGTACATAAACATTCCAAAACCCACAGATTTCAAATCTATAAACACCAATTAACTTTATATATATCTATAAACATGTAACTTTTAAAAAACACAATTGGAAACTAGGCGACGTACAGTGGTAAAAAAAAAAAAAAAGTGAAAACGTCTATTCTTTTTTTTTTATTATTTAAAATTTTATTGTATATATATAAAAAAATAAAGGTTAAATGACTAGCTTTAACTAGAGTTTGAATCATATCTAGGATCCCAGTTTCACTTTTAGCTTGGTAGACGCTTGTTATAAAAGGATTGACCAAAACTAGCTTCGACTAGAGCTTCGAAATGTATATCGTCCTAGATATCGTCAAAAAGCCAGTCAAAGAACTTCTCCTCTGTCTGCTCTTCTGTCTGCATCCATGCATTCATCCTTCTTATCACTCTTTGCATAGGACAAAAGAGAGCCCCCTTTTCCCTTCGCCCGCCCGCTCGCCTTAATTCGTCCCTGTAATCCCCTTTTGCGATGGTCGCTGCGTGCAGTGCCATACACGCAGACTTCATTTATTTTTCAATTAGCATGAATGGTGAAACGACAGACCGGGTTATTCCCTCTGTCTCCCTCGTCTCTCACACTCAGTTGGTCCATTACCTAGTCTATCACCCGGCATCCTTCAGAGGAGGGAAGCAAGAAGGACGTCAGATATGTCTGAGAGAACCACCACAGACGTATATGTATGTATGTGCGTCTTTGTGTCTGTGTTTATCTAACTGACAGCGTCTCTCGGATGAATACGGAGACCGTCTGAAACGAACACACAAAATAAAGGAAGCGAAAGCAGGAGCAAAGACCACCATATTTACCCAATCTTCGTGATGGCCTTGTAATCACTCAGGAGGTTAGCAACGCGAATTGTCTGGCCTCCGTTCTCCTCACACTGCTCAAGCATTATATTACATAAGTTCACGAGGAAGTTAGTTTAAAAGTACTTCTAAAAGGTGCTCCTCTAGCTGCTCTTAGAGGTGCTCTAGGAAATCCTTCGCAGAAAAAAAGAAAAAAAAAAATCTGGAAAGGTCTATTTTTTTTTTTTTTACCACTGTGCGTCGCCTAGATTGGAAATTTAGATTTCCAATTGGAAATCCAATTTTCCAATTGGAAATTACATACGTTTTGAATTGGAACAGAACAGAAAAGGTGTTTGTTTCTGTCGTTCTTTTTCTACTTTTTAACTCCTTTTCCTTGAACACATTTCCATCTTTCTTTCTAACTTTCTTTGCACTTTTGCGTGTGACTCAACTACTTCTTTAGGAAGCCGACTTCAACTGTGGACGCTATGGATCTCTTCATGCACTGCCCTCGCTCCATATCCGCCCAAATGGGAGGCTTCACCGATATCCTGCGCTTCTTTCCCCCCTTCTTCTGCCTTTTCTTTTCTCAAACTCTCTTCAAGTTTGCGTCCCATTACCCCCGCCTCTTCATCAAAAAATTCCGGTTTGACATCGGTTGAAGAAATTCCCAGAGGAATCTCCTTTCTCTCTGCCCGTCTCCATTGTTGAAATTGAAACTTCTCCAATCCGGTTGTCTCCCGAACACACCGAAATCCAACAAAGCCTGATCTCTCAAAAGACGCAGACATCAAAACCATTTTGTTATGCAAACGGTTGCCTGCCACAGGGGGGACATACCATCTGGCTCCCTCAGGCCTATACATGGACCCTCCCTTCAGAAGGACCGTGCGAGAATTGGAACCCTCGAAGGCGTCCGTCATCTCCCACACAAAACCTGAAAGGTCCGAAACCCCAAAACCCGAATCACTACCTGGCGAAAATGCGCCAACAATCGGCAGAGCGCTCCCCACATCCACTTCTCTCTCTGAGGAACGAAGGGGGACACGTGAGAGCTCCCAGTCGTCGCCCCACGGGTATGCATACCGTTTCGCGCCTTCAGCCGCCAGTTGCCACTCATAAGCATGGGGCAGCCTCCCACCCCTCCACTTACAAAACATCTGTGCTTCAGCGTAAGAAATCCAAACAACAGGCTTCTCTTCAGTGAATGTAGAACTCTCCCCCGAGCTCTGATTCAAGTGTTTCAAGTAATTGAATGAGTCTGCAGGGACGTACTCGGTGGCATCCACAAACTCTTGCCAGTCCGAGTTCGTCACCAAGTGCTTATCGATCTCGAAAGCGGGGAGCTCCAACACCTGGTCGTGGTACCTTCTCGGCCCCCCGCTCTTTTCCCAAAAGAACTGGAACCCGACACCCATCACATCACCCCCCTCCCTACCGCATGTGAGGGGGTCTGATACTAGAGGACGATGACAAGGGTAACAGATATCAAATGGATCCGTTTCTTTTGATGTCTTGTCACACCCTCCCTCTATCTCAACTCCCGCAGTTCGGAAGCGAAAAGAGGGGGTGGGGGGAATCACAATAATTTCTTTTACCTTTCCCCCCCGCCCCTCTTTCTTTTCTCCCCTTAATAATCGGGTAACAGATGAAGACAAGGACCCTGCCTCAGGAGCATACATCGGCAGCTGGCGCTGCGTCTGAATTCTCCACGTGTCGTCAAAACTCCCCAATCCTCCCTTTCCCATCTCCTCCCTCATCCGTTGCAGGAGCTCTTCAAGTCCTGCCAGCTCGGGAGGCAGAGCTGCTTGCCGGGGGGGAGAGGAAGAAAAAGGACCTCCTGCAACAGCAAATCTCAGGAATGCTCCCCTTCTTTCTGAAGACGAAGAATAAGAACTGTTTAACAAAGAGCGGAAGAACAAAACCCCGCCGATTCCCCGACCCTCCACAGGAACCTCGACGCTCTCGCACTCCTCACCAGACCCCAACCACACGCCCCTGTATACGTCTACACACTCAATTCCTGTACTATTTCCAGGTTCAGGTCCCCGAATGATGGCAATGGAATTCCGTTCTCCAACGTTCACAAGAGAAAAAAAAACGCCTGCTCCCCCCCTGCCTTCAAATCTGGAACCATGAACGCACCCCCGAGGGTCGCACTCGCACGGAACTTCTCGGTCCTTCCCCCCCCCCGTCGAAAGACCGCGGCAACGGTCCCCTCCCCTGTTCAGCTCCACACAGTCGGGTGTGTAAGGATCCCACCCCACAAAGTCCTGTGTGATCCCTGCTCGGCCGAGGAACCGTGACATGATTGCAAATCTTCGTATGAGCTCTCCGTCTCTCTGTGTGATTTCGTTCTCGACTGTCCACACGTTCTCCCACGTGTTCAGCCCGTCTCCGTTCAGCCAAGCCAGGTGAACAAGGGGCCACCTCTCTTTTGCAAATCTGCACATACCCAAAGCAGCGAAAAAACAGGAAAGGCAAGGTTGACGGGCGACAAACAGAGGGGGAGCTCACAATGGAGACACAGTCGCATACAAGGAACAGGGAGGGAGCAGGCTTGGATGCACACCGAAAGAAAGACAGCCACAAACACCTCACAGTCACATGCACAGCGTAGGCCAACCTCTCAGCTCTCAGATACGCAAACCATTCGGGACAGGAACACGACGGCTCTGACAACAGATCGGTGAGTCACAGAAGATTGTGGACGTTCTTCTGATCTATCCAGTCAGTGCACAGAAGGCACCCCTATTTACTTACCGTTCAGTCACGTGTGTGAGAAAGCGTCCTCTCCTGTCCAGCACCTTTGCTCTGTTCACACCGGGGTATGTTCTATAGGTCTGAGTAATCCTGTCAGGCGACACAGAGTCCGACCAAAAGTAACCCCACGAGAGGGGCGTCCAAGCCTGTGTCCCCAACCCGGTCTCAATGCGGTGAGGCTCAAAGGCCACAGACATGTTTGCCCTCTGCATGGCATCGAAGAGAGACCGCGGTATGGTGTCCATCGTGTCACCGTTCACCCCGTCTGCGTTGAGAAGTTTCAAGATTCTCATCAGAGCATCTTCTGAGGAGAGTTGTCTTCCCTCCTCATCCCTCTCTGGTCTCGTGCCTGTGTCCCACGGAAGATACGGCAGGAACACGCGCACCCCTCTCGAATGGAAGTCATCCACAACCCCACGCAGTGCAGGGAGACCACCGGGAAGCGAACGTAAAAAGTCATACTGGTTTCTGTCATCGATGCCGAGCAGGGGGTAAGGAGCCCACAGCAAGACAGAATCAATACCCCCATATCTGCAGATACAATCAGATAATTATGATCGTGGTAAGCAAAAGTCTCATATCAGCAGGCAGGGATAAAGAAGTTCATCGAATCAAAGCCGGAGACGGCTGTTACAATACCTTGATCCCCTCGCCGTCTCCTCACCTTTCTTCCAGATCCTTCAAGAATGTGTCCACTGTCCAGGCCTGGGTCAGTGGATTGAAAAGCTTTGTATCATACAAGTGCGACTGGGGCTGGATGTAGCTCGTTCGGGTCCATCTCAGAGCTTCTTGTTCAAAAATACAGTCATCTGATTCAGGAAACTTGTTGCAGATGAGATGCAATCGTTCTTGCTGGTCCTCACGCCACTGGTGTATTCTAGAGAGCCAATCTGAGTGAGACTGTCCAACATCGGGAGCCGCAAAGAGCTTCGCATCCACCCCATCTGAACGGACGGCGGGGAAGAAGCCCAGGCTCAGGACAGCATAGGCCGCGGCAGTCGAAAACAAACGAGACGGCATCACGACCGTCTCTCTTCTGCAACACAGAGGACAGAGAAAGAGGCACTCCAGGAAGTCAAGTACGCGTTTGGTCTTGTTCGCTGCCTCAAATGCGTATTCCTGAGTACGGATTGAAGCAGTCAGCCTCGCACTCTATCGATACATCAGGAAACTAGAAGCTTGGGTGCATGGTGATATGCATGGTGATGTGCGGTGCATGGATGAAATCGCGCAGTGCACCCATGCCATTTCTTCCGGGGCAATGATGAATGTGGAACCGGCCGGGGCCCCAGGGACAAAGAGCGGGCCGTCTCTTCATCGCCACTCGAGAACGTCCTCTTCCTTCTCTTTCTCTGGGTCCGAGCGTACTGTCATGTGAATGGTAATATGTGTCTTGAGCGTTTTACTATACGGTTTTAGCCTGCGGCTGCAGAAAGGTTGTTGTGTATAGTCCCGAATCTTGCTGGGAGAACCCTTCCTACTGAGGGCGTTGGGTTGATCCATGCTTGCATGTGGTCTGTGTCCCGCATTGGCGACTTGATTGTTATGAAATAATTTGTCAAACTTCCCGAACTCCATCCAGTCTGATTGAGGATGAGCCTTCGCTGCATCCGGTCGTCAGCAGTATGTCGAAGGCCTCTGACGTGCTTTTCATATTCCAGCGCCAGACACTGGCATGGGTGTTGGAGAGAGAGATGCAAAGGGAGACGGAAAGTGCCCCCAGCCGTCTCCGTCTACGTCCGTCGTGTCCACACAGCTGCCAGAGGTGGATTGAGTGCTTCGTTCGAAGGCGATGTGTCTCTGTCTGTGCTGAACACTCTAAGGGAACTGTTTGGGTTTACAGAGGAATCCGAAAAGGGGGGCAGCTTCTCATCTCTGTCACCCAAAGAAATAAAGGCCGTTGTGGCCTCGTTGAGTCAGCGTATGGCCCCAAAAGGCATTTGTCTGGCCATGAACGTCTACCTGAAAGACCCTGCCGATCTAAGGCACCTGTCCCGAGTCATGCGCTTGCCTGTTCCCGAGTTGGAGTCCCTCCTGCTGACCTACCTGAAGGATTCGCTCCCGGAGCTCCGGGCCAAGGATGCCGCGTTGATTTTGAACTGTTTGTCCCGGCTCGGCTGCAGCTCTTCTTTTCTTCGCCGCGTGAGTGCGGAGGTTCTACTAGCTGAGGGTCGTGTACCTGTACCGGAAATTCAGAAAGAGGACGGCATCCACCGGAGGACGTGCATTCTTCAGGAGGCCAACGGACAGTCCCTCGCTCTGATTGCGAACGCGTTTGCCCGACAGGGAGTGCGGGAGACACAACTGTTCACGTCCATTGGGAGACGCGCTGTGGACATACGAGAGGAATTGGACCTTCATCAATTGTCTTCCCTCATGCACTCGTACGGCAAGCTGAACATCTTCATGCACAGATTCATCGACAGGATGCAGGAGGTCGTTGCTCGGAGGGCACACGAAATGACGATCGACCAAATCGGACACTGCCTCTTTGGATTTGCACGGTCGGTCATGTCGCACTTTCTTGGTGACTCTGTGCCTGTCACTTTCTTGGTGACTCTGTGCCTGTCGCAGATCCTTCACTCACTTCTTTTCCTGCCCCCTTCCGAATCTGCTTCTCTATATTGTTTCTGACGCTTTCTTTCTTGCCCATTTGACTCGTGTGTATGCGCATTTTTGTGCGCGTGTGCCTGCCTGCCTGCCTGCCTGCCTGCCTGCCTGCCTGCCTACCATTCTGTTTTCGTTCCTTTCTTGTTTCCTTGTGTCCTTCTTCTCTTCCTTCCTTGGGTCCTTTCTTTCTTTCTTTCTTTTTTTCTTTCTTTCTTTCTTTTTTTTCTTTCTTTCTTTCCTTCTTCCTTCCTTCCTTCCTTCCTTCCTTCCTTCCTTCCTTCCTTCCTTTTTTTTTCTTTCTTTCTTTCTTTCTTTCTTTCTTTCTTTCTTTCTTTCTTTCTTTCCTTCGTTCGTTCGTTCGTTCGTTCTTTCTTTCTTTCGTTCGTTCTTTCTTTCTTTCTTTCTTTCTTTCTTTCTCTCTCTCTTTCTTTCTTTCTCACTTTCTTGCTCACTTTCTTGCTCACTTTCTTTCTTTCTTTCTTTCTTTCTTTCTCACTTACTTCCTTGCTTGTTCACTTTCTTTCTTTCTTTTTTTTTTTCTTTCTTTCCTTCTTTCTTCCTTCCTTCCTTCCTTCCTTCCTTTTCTTTTCTTTTCTTTTCTTTCTTTCTTTTCTTTCTTTCTTTCTTTTTTTCTTTCTCTCTCTCTCACTTTCTTGCTCACTTTCTTTCTTTCTTTCTTTCTTTCTTTCCTTCTTTCTTTCTTTCTTTCTTTCTTTCTTTCCTTCTTTCTTTCTTTCTTTCTTTCTTTCTTTTCTCTCTCTCTTTCTTTCTTTCTTTCTTTCTTTCTTTCCTTCGTTCGTTCGTTCGTTCGTTCTTTCTTTCTTTCTTTCTCACTTTCTTTCTTTCTCTCTTTCTTTCTTTCTTTCTTTCTTTCTTTCTTTCCTTCTTTCTTTCTTTTTTTCTTTTCTTTCTTTCTTTCCCTCCTTCCTTCCTTCCTTCTTTCTTTTTTTCTTTCTTTCTTTCTTTCTTTTTTTTCTTCCTTTCTTCCTTCCTTCCTTTCTTTTCTTTCTTTCTTTCTTTCTTTCTTTCTTTCTCACTTTCTTGCTCACTTTCTTTCTTTCTTTCTCACTTACTTGCTTGCTCATTTTCTTTCTTTCTTTCTTTCTTTCTCACTTACTTACTTGCTTGCTCACTTTCTTTCTTTTTTTTTTTCTTTCTTTCTTCCTTTCTTCCTTTCTTTCTTTTCTTTCTTTCTTTCTTTCTTTCTTTCTCACTTACTTACTTGCTTGCTCACTTTCTTTCTTTTTTTTTTCTTTCTTTCTTCCTTTCTTCCTTTCTTTCTTTTCTTTCTTTCTTTCTTTCTCCTGTTTTTGGACGTCACGGCTCGCCGTCGGAGAGTACTATCAATACTCCTGCTGCACTGCTTCATTTGTTTGTTTTGTCAGTCTTTTCTCTCTGGAGTCCCCCGCTTTCTTTCTTTCTTTTTCTTCTTTCCACCGCATCTGTCTGTTGATCTCTTGTTCTGTCTGTACACCCTCTCGCTTCTGTTTGCAGCACCGTTGGAGACGGACACCAACGGAACAAGGCAGGCTTCAAGAGAGCCATGGATGCATTGGAGAAATCTCTGATGCGGGATTCACAGACAAAAAGTTCCTCTTCCTCTCTTTCTCTCTCTCTCTCCACTGAGGGTCTGACTCTCTCCCTCTCTGCTCTGAGCACGCTGATGCTGTACAGACCTGCAGACAGGCTGCTCTCAGTTGCGCTTGAAAGACTAGGGAGGGGAGGGAAGGATTCCATCCACATCACGACCATCACAACACTTCTGCAGGCATCAGCCCGCCTGGATGCGTTTTCTCTTTCTCTGTCTCCCTCGTCAACCGAAGGATCCCACCCACCCCCACAGTCTGCCGGGAACCTGGCTGGGGCCAGGGGGGAAGAAGAGAACCGTCGTGAGATAAGTGCAGCCTCCCCAGAAGGCGACTCGACAATCGGTACACCTCGAAGGTCACGTCCAGAGTCTGCTGCGCAACATTCGGTAGGAGAGGAGGAGAAAATTCGAGAGAGACTCCGAAAGCGCACAGAGATGTTTGATAGGTGGGTGCGCATTTGTGTAGACCGAATGGGGTGTCTTCCTCTTTCGTGTCTCTCTGACTGATTACACTGTGGGCGTGCAACATGCTTCGTGCTTCGTTTCTTTTGCAGCTTCCAATTTTTGCGGGTTAGTACAGGATTGCCGTCATGCAGGCAAGCAAAAAGACAGAACTTTGCCTGCTCCCCTTTTCCCCCTTTCTGCAGGCTGGTTGAAAGATGCATCGCTAGCGTGAGGCAGAGCAAGCCACGGCAGATGTGCCTTCAACTCGACTCCGCTGCCATGCTCCTTCTAACCTCTCCCTTTCCTGACGGTGACGGACGAGGGGCAGCTCCTGGCCACAGATTTGCCAAGCTTCTCGACGTAACATCACAGCCTCTCCTAGAATCTCTTGTCCATTCTACGTCTGCTCTCTTTCGAGAACGAGAGGAAGAAGAGGGGGGGGGGGCAGAGAGAGCCCGGCAGATCTTTCTTGACGCACGCAGGAGTCTAGTCAAGGAGCATCCTGTTGCAGATGACAGGAGGGAGACAACCAAACTGTACGAAGCACAACTCTGCAGGGCACTCCAGGTGGCTGCCCTGCTTCCATTTCATCATCGGGACGGCAGAACGCCCCTCGGGCTCTTGCCTCTGTCGTCGTTGCAGAGACTCGACCGCATCCTGCAGGGAATTATCGCTCCCCACCTCAATGAAGAAGGCGCCACGACGGCCTCGGAAGATGGAGGGGAATCTCAGCAGGAGGAAGAAAACAGGTCATCCTCCACAATGACCGTGCGATATTCAAGCCTACACGGGGCAGCAGAGGGAGGGCCTCTCCCTGAGCCCGGGGGGCAATTTGTTGGGCACGACGATAGCAGTGGGTGGGAAGAAGGCAGATATCATCAGCACAGCGATCTTCTCCCCCGGGGGATTCGAAATGACTCCTGTGCTCTCTCCCAAATGCGACGAGCTCAGCTGCTCCCCCAAAATGTGTCTGACCTTCAGGGTCAAGTCCTGTCTGTTCTCCGTCCGATCCTTCGAGAGAGACGCTCCCTCTTCTCGACTGAGTTTCCTTGTGGCCTCTTCTCTGTCGATTGCCTCGCATGGCCGCCCGTGTCTCGTCCCCCCTCGGGTCGAGGCAACCTGCATTCCCGACAGCGTCGAAGTCAGCCGTTAACGAGTGCGTCTAGCTCCGCCTTTTCCGATATGCAACCCCTTCCGCCGGTTGCTGCCACCAGAACTGAACCCCAAACAGTGCAGTGCGCTTCTTCATAGATTCAATTAGATTGACAACAAATTTATCGTAGAAAAACTCGTTATCATTATTAGTAGCACACGTTATCGATCCTAACATCGATCGCGACCAGCCTATTTTTAGCTAGATTTTTAGCCTAATTAAATTTTAAGGCTATTAAATTAAGCTTGAAAAGTCAGGCGTATGCATGACAGGCGGGGTATGCACAAATTCGAAGCACTGTGGCAGTTCGATCTCGAAAGATTGAAATTATATACCTACTAATTCCAAGCCCATAGTAATTCGGTATTACTTAAGTAGTTAATTAATAGTCTGATTCCTAGTATGATTCTGATACTGATTCATCTCTAGATTTATCTTTTTAATATGCGTTTACATGCGTTCTTTCTATAGCGTTCTTTGCAGTGTTGTCTTAAGACTTTCCTACTTTTTAGGTACTAGCTTTAACTTAGCTAGAGTTGAAGTACAGGTAGCCGTCAGGGTACCGTGCCGCGCATTAGGCCGCGGGCTTGGCCGGGCTTGTGTTATGTACGCGTGTTGCGCGCATGCCTGCAGCAAATAATCGCCGCGCCGAGTGATTATCGCGCGGACGTATTGTTTTATCATTTCTGTGCGTATCGTGCTTTGGATAGCATGTGAGATTGGATTCATTGCTTTGCTTTCGGATTAAGAACATTACTATTACTTTTACAGACTTCTCCAGGAGCTGTACAGACTTGAGCATAGACCACAGAGGCTTACCTGTCATGACACCTTGACACACACCTTCACCTTACCTTAGTTCTGCGGTTAACAGCCGCAGTGCTTGCTGTTGCTGTGTTGTAGTTCAAGATGTTTCCTCACCTTCTCTCTCTGTGACTGAGGACCGCTCCTCTTCTCTTAAAGCAGCCTCAGGGCATTCCTCTGTTCTTCGCAACGCATCTGTTTGCGCAGCCTGGTCGTTTCAATCATGTCCTCGCTTTCATGATAGAAACCCTCCTAGCAGTTGTGTACTCAGCTGCTAGATGAATCTTGACGAGTTTGCTTCTATGGACAAGGTGAACGATCTACTGTTTGTGCACATCAGATGCAAGCAGGAGTGGAGAACTGGTTCTGAAGGGGGTCTTCCCTTAATCTGTAGAAGGAGAAGGAGTCGGGTGAACTACAGTCCATGAAGCATTGCGGCTTTTGGTTGTGAAGGAAAGGAGACGGCTTGGACGACCTTCTGCAACAGCGCCTCTGAGCAGTCAAGGATGACTGGCAGAGGTATCTCTATGGATCTCTAAAGTGCAACTTCTTGTTGGGATTGGAATCTGTTTCGCAAGTGAAGGAAAACCTCGTAAACGACCTCCCGCGATGTGTTGATCTATCTCTTTCTCTCTCCTTCATGGTTCTTTGCGTCTCTCAGTTGATACTGTGAACAGCCTGTGCTGTCTTTTCCTGGTCTTCGATGTTCCACTCTACTTATGAGTGGTGACTGAACAAACCAGGAGACAGGTCTGCACTGGTTTTGTTTTCTTGTTATCTCACCCTGCGTGAAGTCTTCCAGAGGAAGAAGAAAAGAATTCTGATCATGGACCTTCGTTCTGTGTGCTATGCGGAGTATGCCGTTTCGCCTGTGCCTCTCGCCTGTGCTGGATGGACGTTCTGAGTGAGAATGGGATGGTTTCTTGATTTGTGAGTGCCTGGACGTGCTCTGATACACAAATAGGTCATGTCTGGATTGAGATGTGCGCTGTGTTGGAGGCTGCCTACCCACGTTCATGAGTCTGTCGCCGGGCCATATTCCGTTGAATGAAGACGATTCATGAGGCAGTAGCCATACCTTTCAAAGCGGTGTGCTTGCCTTGCATGCTATACCTGGTTGTATCGATTTTGTCTGGCTGTGTTTTCTGGGTTTTGTAAACAGATGGACTCAATGACTTCTATATAGGCTTTGTGGGGACTTCGAGTGCCTTAAGCTTCTGTACCCATCCTTAGATCTAAATCAGTCGATTTGTGAATATCCCTTTTCCACCTTATCAGCAACGGATGGCCGGGAGGGGGATGAATACATGTAAGGACTGGGATGATGGAGTAGCAGATCCCTGCCTAAAAAGAAGGAAGGAAAAGAATTCCGCTTGAATCCACTTTCCCAACGCAGGAGAACAAGAAGACAAATATGGATGTGTGTAAACGTCCAATTATTTTCTTTTTATTCATTTTTGAGACCTCTCTTCTCAAACTGTTTTTCTTTTTGTACTGTGTGAGTCTGAGTATCTAGTCTTTGTGTAACTTGTTGCGGCAGTAGCGGAAGATGACTGCGTTTTTAAATAGCCGATATTTCGTTCTCTCATCACTTTTCATTCACCTCACTCTTTCTTTCTTTGCTCTCTTACGCTCTTCTTCTTGTTTTTTCTCTTTCTTGATCATCATTTGACTAATGAAATGAGAAAAGAATGGGGGGGGGAGCGGGGGTGCTAAAGAAAGAGGGCTAGGAGGAAAGAAAAGAACGAAATGATTTAACAATTGAAAAGGTTTTCTTTTTTTTTCTTTATTCTTTTTGCATTGCCTGAACATGCTTGGTGAAAGTTTCTTTTTTACATACAGCAAAATTGCTTTCTTTTGCGTTTTCTCTTTGTTCCACCGTTTATCGCTCTCTCTTTCTCTCTCTCTCTCCTCCTTCTCTTTGCAGTTCTTACTTTTCTCTTCTCTTTTTAAACAAGTCAACCTGAGCAGTAGATTGAGAAGGAATCACAGGAACATGAGGGAATGGGGCGGATTGAAGAGAGAGGGGGGGGGAGATGGGGAAGAGAGAGATGACACATCATACAGAAGGAACCGGAACGGAAAGATAGAAATAAAAGTGCATCATTCGTTTTTGCTTTCATTCGGTAGTTCTGTTTTTCTTCTGGATTCACTGTATAGAATTCACTGCATCTTATTTTCTTTTCAAAGATGTGCAGTCTATGTGACGTGTTTGACTCGACTGTCCAATTTGTGATCCGTTTTCATTTCTCGGATTGCTCTTTGTTCTAGCTGAACAGTATCCTTTCACCTTTCGATGGTTATTTCACTTCTTTTCTTTTTATAAAAGGTTTTCTTCTCACATATACATGTTGACAGCAAAAGACAGACAAAAGAAGAAAAGAAGAAAGTGCAGTGTGACAAAGATTGGGAAGAAAAGACGTTCAATAACATTCAACTTTCTTTTTCTTTTTGTCGACCGATTTGAATTTTGGTTTGCTTTAATTCTGCAAAAGAAAAGTATAGGTGATGCACGTAAGTCATCTGTCATCGCTTCTGTACTCTGACTGATTCATCTCATTCAATACAAGTTATTTTCATTCGTTCATTCATTGATTCATTCATTCATTCATCAATCCGGCAGATTTTCTCATCTGCATTCAGGAGTTCATCATTTTTTGATTGATTCCACAAGTCTGTTTCCTTTTCGGACTGAATTGATTTGTAGTACAAACTTCTGGTTTTCTTTTCTAAAGGAGGACAGACCGGGGGAGAGATTAAAACAGATTGGATTGATAACGTAATATACAGGAAGTCTTTGCTTTTGATAAAACTTTTTGACTTCCTACCTCAATTAGTAGAGCATACAATCGTTCTTTTCATTGTAGCTCAGTGTCAGAGTATGCGGCTGTTTTCATTTTTATTGTTGTCTTTGCTGGACTAAAATTTGTCCTGAGTCATATCGCTCGCATTGCCTTGCATACTTTTTCTGTAACGTTTTGCTTTTGCTTCGGCAACACGATCGAGGGGGGGAGTTGAAGTACAGGTAGCCGTCGGGGTACCGTGCCGCGCATTGGGCCGCAGGCTTGGCCGGGCTTATGTCACGTACGCGTGTTGCGTACATGCCTGTAACGAATAATCGCCGCGCCGAGTGATTATCGCGCGGACGTATTGTTTTATCATTTCTGTGCATATTGTGCTTTGGATAGCATGCGAAATTGGATTCATTGCTTTGCTTTCGGATTAAGAACATTACTATTACTTTTACAGACTTCTCCAGGAGCTGTACAGACTTGAGCATAGACCACAGAGACTTACCTGTCATGACACCTTGACATACACCTCCACCTTAGCTTAGTTCTGCTAGCAAATTAGATGTTCGATCGAAGCGTGATGTAACCGATCATGCCACCTGTAACCAACACAAGCTAGAATACAAGTCATTTAACTCAATTTAATTCTAGATTTATGATTTGTATAGAATTTTGTATCAAATCAATAGTTTAATTTAGAATGTTAGACGTAGATCAATCGAATGTCATTCTGGCTTAATTAGCATCTAGTTTCTTAGATCCTAGATATGATTCAAACTCTAGTTTCTTCTTCTTCTTCTTCTTCTGAGCTTCTACAAAGCTCCTGCAGCTACAGCGGCAACCAGTTTGCCAGTGAATTCTCAGTGATCGTTTTCTTGTATTCAGGAGTGAACTGTGGGTGGAGTTCTCGTTATTTGACTTCTTCTGTCTCCGTCTCTTCTTCTCGAACTCTTTCCTCCCGTAGCGATGGCAGATCTACAGGGAAGTGGAAGTGTCCAAGAGGCCCAGCAGGAGGCCGGAGACCAGAGCAAGCCCGGGGGGGAGGACGGGCGCGGGGCAGGGCACGCGGACGCGTCTGATGATGCCGAGGTTACGCTGAAAGATATTTTCCGGTCTCAACAAAGAATAGAAAAGAAAATGGATAAGAGAGAGAGAAAGTCAAAGAAAAATTAGGATAAGTTAAACAACGAAGTCTAAGGGCAGGGCAAGAAAATCCAGAGAGCGGAGACGAGGATCTCCAAACTTGAGAAGAGAGAGACGGGTCGTATGATTGATGATGAGTTCAAGACGAGAGAAAGAAAGATCGGTGATCTCGTCATTCGTGGTTTCGACTTCTCCCGATACACTGCAGTCACGGTCGCCTCTATCACAGATTATGAGAATGAAAGGAAGAAAGAAGTGCTTGACAGAAATGGAAGATGGGTGAAGCAGGTCGCTTTCCCTCAACAGAGGAAGGACTTCTCATCCTTTGCCCCCGTTTGTCTGTTTTTCTCCCATCTGGCCGAGGCCGCCGGAAAGGAGAACCCCTCCCAGGTCTCCCAGCAACTCCAGATCCGTCACTTCAGGTACTAGACAGAGAGAGACGGGGGACACAAGGCCGAGATCACTCTGGATTCCGGTGATCGGGGGGACTGGATGGATATAGTGGATTCGGTGAAGGAGAGGGAGGGAGTGAATAGGGATGGGTCGATCTTTTGGCCCCCCGCAGACTCCAGTTCCCTCTCAACGGACGAGAAGGCATCCACGGGGAGGGTCTTCATCCATCGGGGTACCACCCCAAAGTTCCGTCTCTTCGTGCGGGTGCAGAAAGCCCTCGATGCGGAGGTGGGGGGGGAGGCCTCCTTCGCCCAACAAGCCCTCATCTCCAAATACGCCCACGTATACCAGGATTGGAATGCTGCAACCAAGGGGCTCAAGGGGGAGAGAGTCGTCACCCGTCGTCTCTACGAGTTTCTGCAGGAGTGGCAGACCGGTCTGCCAGACAGGGGAGAGAGGGATGGGAATGATGAAAGAGAGGGCAGGGGTAGGGACCCCGTTCTCAAGGGCAGTTGGAGGTCCCCCGGTTTCGCCGAAGACAGTCTATCCCTAGAGCCCGTCAGGGTGGACAGACCGGGTACGCCAAAATGTGGGGCAAGGGGGTTTGGGGGGAATCCGGGCACGGTCGAGAAAGACCAACGTGCTCGGTTGAAGATCGGGGGTGAGTGCATCCCGATGAGAGGTGGCTTCGGGGAGGTATCTAGGGGGGCCCCTCACTCTGGGTTGTTCGGGGCTGACGGGTGGGAAGGGGGGCCCACAGCTGAAGAGAATGAGATGAAGAGCACACACTCCAGAGCAGAGGGGTGCGCGATGGAGCAAGTCACGTTCTTCCTCAGATCATTAGCACAGCAGCGCTCTCACGCCTCCCTGCCCACCGATGTATCTATGGGAACGGGTCCATTGGGAACAGATGCCTCTGTTGTGCAGAGCCTTATGCACATCAATGGACTAAAGGGGGGGGGATCGGGGGAAGGGGACGGGAGGGCGCGGCCCCCCCGGCATTGAACTACCCTCAGGGGAGGAAGGGCGGCAGGACCTTTTCTCTCTGCAGATCATCTCATCCTGCGACGCGGCAGTCTCGGGGGCTCCTGCCAATCAAAGAGCCCCTACCCCACCCAAACCAATTTCTCCCTCCTGCCCTAGCTCCTGCCGACGACTCGTTATCCCTGTTCCTCTGCCCATCCCTCCAGCCTGCCGACGACTCGTTACCCCAGTCCCTCTGCCCATCTCTATAGCCTGCCGATGATGCGAGGGGCAACCCCCCCCATGAGAGAAGAGTGTTGCTTGTCTGCCTGCCTGCCTCGGCTTTGCCTCCCCAGCAGCCCCCCTCCAAACCCGGTCCCCTCGATTTGAACGAGTTGCAACTGGCTCAGGACCGGAAACCAAGAGAGGGCAAAGCTCCTCCCTGCCAACTATGCCGCGCACATCAACCAGAGATTGGGGAGGAGCAGGCCCGGTGGGTCGATTCTTCTATGCTTTTGTTAACCATTTCCGACAGTCAGACAGAAAAGGAAACAGATACAGACAGCTAAGTGGGTGGTGGAATAGATAGCCTGATGTAAGGACACTTTTTGGCATGCAGAGAAATGAATCGACAGAAAGGAAATGATCTCTCCTCCGCCCTCACACCCCTCACAAAAAGAAGACTTAGTCAGCCAGATACGCAGACGGAGTCAATCTTATCGCTGAGAAGAAGGTCAGATAGAAAGGTAGAGAGGCAGCCCGCTCTGTTATATGAACTCATTCCAGCCTGCTCTCTCTCCTTCCCTCTCTGTGCAGGGAAAGAAGAACATGCCAAAAATGACCCTCGAGCGGATATGGATTTCCCCCCCCTTTGCTCGATGCCCCCTCCTCCTCGATTTTGCCCCAGGTGGGACGGGTTGCTTTGTGCTGACCAGGCCTTTGTAGGAATTCCTGAGCCGGAGGTATGGAGAACTGTGCGGAAAGGAAAGGGGAGGGTTCGTTCTTGGAAGGCAGAAAGGCATGCAGTTAGACAGACGATGAGCACCAACAGATGGAGCGCACTTCAGGCAGAGACAGATGAGTTCGCAGAAAAGCTTTGTACAGATACATTAGGCAGACGGCCCTCTCAGTGTCTTTCCTTCTTCCCTCACTCTCGAGCGGAAACTTCATAGAAGAGGAGGCAGACACAGAGGAAAAAGATGAGAAGAAGGTCTAATAAGAGCAGAGGAAGGGCATGGACAAGGAAGAATCTAGATAGGCAGCAACGAATTAACCGTACGTGTTTACTGTATGATGCATCCTTTCCATGTACATGTCTTCCTCCATGCCTCTCTCTCCCTGTTGCCTCTCAGTTTGTTTTTGGTCGGTCCTCATCTGTTATCCTCCTCCCTTCTTTTGTATTCATGGATTCTTGTCATGGTTCTGTTCAACCCTCCGCCCCAACCCTCTGCTCGCCTCCGTTGCTTTCCCCTTCCCCATCTCATTTTCTTCCCCTCCCGCCACCTCCCCCTCTGCCTCCTTCCCCGGAGGCTCCTGGTCCCCCTCCTGAACCTCCTCCTCCTCCTCCTCACTTTGCTGTTCCTGCTCCTTCTCCACCTGTCTCACTTCTATTTCCCCTCACTCCACCTCCAGTAGCACCCCCTCCTTTTTGCTCCTCTCTGTCCTCTCTGCCTGTTGTTCAAGCGGCCTGCAGACCGAGTTACGGTGTTCCTCATGGTGCTTCTTTCTTCTCCTCAGTTTCCTCTCTCCCTCTCCCTCCGCCCATCCGTTCTCGTTCTGCTTTTTCCTTCCTACCCCCTCCGCAGAGAGAATGTGGACAGGGGGAGCAGCAGTCATACAGACAGGCCTCAGGTAGCAAATTGGGGGACGGAGAGAAAAGTAAAGAGAGGGAGAGATATGATGCAAAAGAGAAAAATGAAAAGAGAGAGAATGGAAGGGAAAAGCCCGACAAACAGGGCCGTAACAGACAGGGGGGGAACCATAAAGGGAAATGTTGTAACTACAAGGCTTCTGCAGGCGGATGTCATCTGTCATCCAGATGCTCATACGCTAGAGGGTCGGAATCTCTCCCAGCTAGACCGTGCGTCGATTGCGACTGTCTCGAAAAAGGGTGCTGCAATAACCTTCTAAATGGAAAGAATCTCATATCCGCCCCTCGACGAGAGCTGCATGAGGACAGACAACAAGAAAGAGAACGCCGTAGGAGGAGACATGAGCATGATTTTCTGTCCTCACCTTCCCCCTCTTCCTCTTCTTCTGTCTCTGATTCTTCCTTCTCTTCTTCTAGATCTTCTGATGACAGGGATGAGGAGGACCAAGCCCTCATACATGGAGGCTCACGCTCTTCTGCAAGAATTCGTGCAGTGAGGGGCGGAAAGGGAAAGAGAAGAGAATATGATTTTTGGAAGAGGGGTGCTTCCGACTTCGTATGGATAAGCGCAGATCAACTAAAGAAAGACGAGAAGCGTCTGGTGTGTGCCTTCTGGGCCGGTCGCAGGGAAGCATGCAGACTCAGAAAGTGTGAAGTTTCAGACCGACAAAAGCGTCATGCAGGTTCTCCTTCCGACCCTCCCCCCCCTCCGGTTGCAGTGTTGTCATCCTCCTCCTCCTCCTCCTCTTCTTCTCCTTCTTCCTTATCCTCCTCCTCTTCTTCTTCTTCTTCTTCTTCTTCTTCTTTTTCTTCTTCAGAGAATCTTCTTCTTCTTCTTCTTCTTCCTCTTCTTCTTCTTTTTCTTCTTCTTCTTCTGCTTCTGTTTCTTTTTCTTCTTCCTCTTCTGCTTCAGCTTCTGCATATGCTTCTGCTTCTGCCCCACCGGTGCGCCCCTCCGCAACCTCTTCAATCCCTCAATGGGTCTTTCAGCCGTCCCCTCCCTCCCTTCTCTTTTCTTCTGCATCCTCATCCTCCCACAATGTTTTCTCTCCTTCTTACGATGTGAGGTCTGGTCTTATGGCTTCAGGAAGAAGGAAACTCACAATAAAAACGGTAAATATGGGGGGGCTGGGGTCACGCATACGAAGCAAGGCTTTCGAGCGGTGGCTGGCCGCTTGCTAGGCAGACATTGTGGTGTTGACGGAAACGAAGTGCCCTTTCATGCCCGTAAGAACATCCACTCACACAGGGCATAATTTCGATCACTTTGAGTGGTTGAGAAGGAAAATCAAAGCGGAAGGGTCGAGAAGGAAAGCCGCAACCATCGGGGAAGCAAAGATAGGGGGTGTATGCATCCTAGTCAGGAATTCTTTAGTTCATGAACTGCAGCCAAGGTGGGAGCTGGTGGGTCAAAATCTGGTCCGTCTGTCAGTGAATGTGCCTTCTCCCTCAGAAGGGGGGGAGTCAGCCACGAGAGTCCTCCATGTCTTCGATGTGTACTTTCTACCTAGAGGGTCTGACCTGAGACAGAGAGACAGGGAGCAAAGAGACAGAGAGAGAGAGGGTGTGATCGATGCACTGTGTCAGGTACTTCTCGAGGATTTGCATATCCTGGTTGGGGACATGAACGGCAAGCTGGGGACTCGGGTGCCGGAAGGGCTGACTTGGGAAAGAATGTTATGTCCCACTGATGAAAGCAGAGAAGAGAACGAAGTTGATGCTTGCAAGCCCTTTCGATTGCCAGCCTGCAGCCATGGCAGTCAACCTGACGAGCAAGGGAATTGGCTGATCCGTCTTTGTGAACGCTCTAACTTAATTCCTCTCCTTGGCCTGTCCTTGAAATGTGAGAGGCTGGGTGTTGATGTCTCCTTTCCGGGCCCGTGCACCTTTTTTAAAGCAGGAGAAGAAACAACAGCGATTAATCACTTTTTTGTGGATCCCTTTCTTTTGACAGCCTGGTCCTCTACCACTTCAAACCTGGAAGCTGACTTTGCCCCTCAACATGTTGTTCTTTCTCTTTCTTTTTTTCTTGATTCATCTCCTCCCCCTATATCTTCTGATCCTCCGCATGCCCCCATGGACAAAAAGAATTTCTCTTTTCTCCCCCCTCTCCTCACTGTTAATAGAACTTCCCCGGTGATTGATGATGAAATGATTCCTCTCGCCAGAGCGGTCCTGCCGTTTTCTGAGACGGTTTTTCCCGGCCTGTTCGACAGAGGGGTAAACGAACTGCGTGAAGCAGGTCAAGTTGTTCCCCTTATCCCACCTCCCCCTGACTCACCACCCCTTCCCCTACAACCACCTCCCCTTCAGAATGCTCCCCCCCCCAACTCTCTCAGTAAGGCTTCTTATCTTGACCAATTGGAACAGTTGGGTCTTTCCTGGGAAGAAAGGCTGGCAGACAGTAAAGTGGGTGTAATGGTAGACGGGGGAAAGGCATCCAAGAAGAGAAGACAGTCTGGGAGAAAGCAGAGCACCCGTCAGGCTTGGTGGGACCCTCAATGCCGCCTGATTTATTTGAAGGTGAAGGAGGCAGAGGAAAAGGCAAGGCATGTTCCGAACCCTTCTCACCCTCTACGAAAAGAATGTGTCAAACTGAGAAGGGAAAGAGCTCGACTGTTTGCAGCAAAAAGGAGTAAGCTCGAGTAACAGACAGCAGAGAGGCTAGCTAGAGAAGCAGCAGTTGACCCCTCGAAAGTTTGGCAATGGAACAGGAAAATCAAAACACAGAGGGGAGGGGATAATAAACCCGCTGCATCTTCTTTCACTCAGTTCTGGGCAAGGGTCTTCGATGGTCCTGGTCTCCCACCTGCACCTGTTGGTCTGGCCTTCCCCCCTCCTTCTCA
>JAHBMJ010002253.1:0-18333 GCA_018398765.1 Chromera velia | reverse complement strand
AAACACACACGCACAAGCACACAAATACGAAAGACTCCAGTTGACCGACCACTCAGATCGAGGTGTTCGAGAGATCCAGGGAGTAAGGAAAACAACGGATTCATTAGCTCATCGAGATCGCACTCTGCAGAGAGACAAGGACAGAGGCAGAAAGAGACGCAGAAAGGGATTGTGTGGTGACTGCAGAGTTTCGCATGGGCTCGTCATTGGAACATGAAGGCGGGGGTGACATCACATAATCTAGCATTGCGTCGCCCTTTCTCACGCAAGAACAAGTGAGTCTCATGCACGGCCCATCCAAGGGAAGCACACGACTGACTGGGAAGGTTGAGGGTCTTCAAGCAGATCGACGGTACCCCTCCCATCCCTCCCGCCTTGAGTCGCAGGAGGAAGTCGAGGAGCATAGGCAGGCAAGCGCCCTCCCAGACATGAGGACCTGCAGGGAGGGAGAGTAATGGAGGAACAGTTCGAGTCAGAAAAACGTAATGAATGGGGAGGTTTTTGTTTCTTCGCTGTGACAGAGAGGAAGGCAAAGCCTCCCCTACTCCTCCCCTGATACTGCTGGCCCTGCCCTCTCACGCGAAGGTCTTCATCTACGGAGGTATCCCTGGCACTGCCGCCGCCTACCTGTCAACTGACCGCATCTGAGCGTCTCCACAACTCCAGGCCCGGAGGGAAGGGAGGATAAAAGGAGCTTCAGCTTTCGAGCACTCAGCGAGAAGCCTGCATACAGGCATGTGCAAAAGGCGGCGATCCGAAGAGGCGTGGGACCTACAAAAGGCTGCCTTGCAGGAACAGAAAGAAAAAGTCACTGACGGACAATATTTGGAGGAAGTTTTTCAGGCAGGATGGAGACGAGGACAAAAATCCGGAAAAGCTAAAAAATGTAAAACCAAGCTTGAACACAAATACCATGAAAAGGAAGGTCGAGAAGTCGTCGAGAAAGGAATCGGTTCACCTCTTCCGCCGCTTACCCGAAAGGTCAAGACTTGCCAGGGGCATAAGTAAGCGTCCCTGCACACACACAAAAGCCACGCACACAAGAGAGGACAATCACCTCACGTCCTCTCACACCGCTTTTCGAAAGTTTTTGTCACAAAGATTGGGGTTTGAAAAGGGACAGCAGGGGTTTTGATTTCCGGCTGACCGTGCGGACAAACCCGAGAAGAACCAACGCCAAGCCGAAGCCCTCTTTGTCCGAGACAAGCTCCGATATTTCCTGCAGTTGAAGTCCATGGGGCAGCTTATTATCAGGAACAAACAAAGAAGTGAAAACGAAAGACTGGGGACTTGGCTTCAACTGTGCCGAAACAAAAATCCCAAGCATGTAGACAGACACTCTAAGCAGCCCACCTGTGCAGTCGGGCGAGCGTGCTTAATAAGCGAACAGATCACAATGTCTATCCTCTCCAGGGAGTCAGATCTGTCCCTGCACAGGTCCTCCTCGGCTGCAAAACAGTCAGGGAGATGAGAAGAAAATTTCCAAAGTCGGGAACCAGAGAGGTGATCAGAGAAGTGAGGTACAAGTCTCCACTTACAGAGAAAGAAAAAACCGTCACAACAAACCTGGAGGAGAGTTCTGGGATGTGCAGAATGCTTGCGACATCTTTGTCAGGAGAGAAGAGTTGAAATTCTGGAATAGAATGGTGAAGAAAACCGTCGGTACCACACTGTGAGAGGAATGATGCCAGCGCACCGTCTCTGTGCCGCAAGAAACAGATATTCTCGGCTTCTCGTGTCAAATCGTCGCTGCTACACGTCTTCTGGTATGCTTGGAAAGGGAGTCACTGATGGTGGACAATGCCAGAAGTAGATGTATCCTGGATTCAAACAGTACCAGAAGACTCAGCCTATCTCTGACAGGCTGTGACAGTATGTGACAGTCTGCATGGGGCTCTGAAATGCTGTGAGATGCTTTGAACTGGATTTTTCTGCGTGGCGTCGCCATGATTCGCTATGCGGCCGCACATTGCGGCGCCGCACGCGGGGCGCGCCGCAGGGCGCCTGCGTGCGCCCGCCGCGCGCGCATGCGGGTGGCGCGGCCGCAATGCCTGTAAAGCCCGCGGCGTTTGTGGGTAAACGCCGCGGGGCCGCGGAGCGGCCCCACTCGGCCGCGGGGCGCCCGATCTTCGAAGGGCGCTCCGCGGCGCGCCGCGGAAGAAAGTTTCCTCGTGTCCACACCGCGCCACGGAGCAACTTTCCAAGCTTCTCTATGTATGGAGCCCCGCGACAAACCATTCACAGACTTGTCAAAACACAGTGAAAACATCAGGTTTTCTAGAGCGGGTATTTTTAGCACCGCGGCTGTGCCGCGGTTCCTTCCAGGACCCTCCGCGGCGGTGCCCCCCCCCATTTGGGATATAGCCCTATATACCATAAAAACATTTTTTTTGAGCACCACAGGCACCAAAAAATTTTTTTTAAGGTGTTTCAATATGTTTCAATGATAAATTTGATCAATTGCTGATCAATTTGGTTCAACTTACCTAAACTTACCTTAGAAAAAATAAAAATATAGGTAAAAACCAGAACAATAGTAGTAACTTGCATGACAGCTGATCCTAGATAGATGAAAAGATGAACCTCCCTAAACCTAAGTACCACTTAAAAAAATATGATCAAGATGATCTCTATCTGTGGCATTATTTTTCAAGAGAGTGTCTATGCCTGTAGCGTAGATGGTCAAGACAGCATCGTAAGGACGTAACTCCTCTTCTTCTAAGTGAACGCACTTAGTTAGGTTAGATCTCTACTACAGAAAGTCTGTCAGTTCAAAGTTCACTTCCAGACTGCTTCTAGAAGCTTTGCAAGCAACTGTTGTTTACTCAATCCAGGCTATACGCAACTGACTGAATTAATTCCATTTTATTTCTATTTTATTTAATTCTCTTCTAATACAGACTGGCATGGCGGCGCCTCCATGAGCCTGCGTGCGTGTGTTGGTCTCTGAGCTGCGGGCGTCCCGTGCAGCGGCGGTGCGCGTTAGTTCGGCTCACCCCGGGATTGGCCGGTCCCGTGGTTCGTCTCACTATGTTACGTGCCCCTCCCCCTTGGAGCGTGTGTCCCACGCGCTCTGTCCTTCTTCTCAGCTTTTCTGCGGTTAACTGCCAACCAAAATTGACCGTACAATTCCTGTCTATTCACTTTGATCGTCGCTTGAATTCTTCGATTTTCTCCTTCGTATTTCGGAGGTGGGAGGCTGGCTCCCATGACGCTTCACTCTCAAGAAACCCCACCCATTGCACGTGGTATTGGGTTCCTCTGCCTCTTCCCCGAACACCGAGGACCTTTTCGACTTCATACTCTTCGTCGGCCCAGGAGGGCAATCGAACAGCCGGACGGCCCCGTCCTTCATGGCAGTACAGCTTGCACAGTGACGTGTGCACATGGGGGTCTTTGCGGCTTCCTGCCGGCAGGGCAACTTCGAAATTGTCTCGGGACTGATCGAACTGGGTCACTTCGAAGGGACCGAACCACAGGCTGTCGAGCTTACGGCTGTACAGGGGAACATCGGGCTTTGCAGCGGTTGCCCACCAGGAGCGATGGATAAGCACATAGTCCCCCACCTTGATGTCGTCGGTTGAGCGGCGTCGTCTGTTGGTATTTCGGATTTGACTGGACTGGGCTGCTTTGAAAGAGGCACGGGCGGCCTCAATAGCTTCTCTATGTTCCTTCAAAAAGTCAGAGGCCTCGGGGGAAGGCTGGACAGAAGAAAAAAGAGAAAGAGTAGGGAGTGTGAGGGGTTCTCTTCCGTGTTCGAGCTAAAAGGGAGAGCGACCTGTCCCGACATGGACAGATGTGTTGTATGCAAACTCAAGGGACGGGATGAATTCCGCCCATCGGTGATGCTGGGTCTCAATGAGGCAACGGAAGGCCTCCTCGATTGTTCGATTCATGCGTTCTGCTGACCCTGGTATATCGTGATGTGCCGTCGTGGAGAACGACAGGTGCGTGCTCGAGAGGGTATGTAGGGTCTGCCAGAATCGAAACAGAAAATGGGGGTCTCTGTCATTGAGGATCGTATGCTGCCACCCCTTCTTTACTGTGACGTTTTCATAGTATAGCCGGCCTGCCTGCTCTGCTGTTGCTGTAACACAGTTGTGTGGGTCCGGATCAGGCATACTCCTTTTGATAGAGAGTCAGTGACAACTATAAGACAGTCAAACTGTTCATCCCCGGAGGCGGGCAGTCCAACGAGGAAATCAATTTGAGTGACTTCCCATGGGTGGTTGGGAACAGGGAGCGGTCGGAGGAGACCGGGTGGCGCTTAGCTGGGAGCTTTGCTTCTCTCGCAGGGATCACAGGCAAGAACGAATCTGCATACATCTCTCCATATCTGAGGCTAGAAGTACCTCTCTGCCATTCGACTGTAGGTTTTCCCAACCCCGAAGTGCGCACTCTCGGCAGATGAGTGGCTCTCCCGAATAAGACCGTGCGCTGTGAGCGAGGGACATAAAGGCGGTCCCCCCGGAACAACAGGCCATCTCTCAGAGAGAGATCTTTCAAACGGGGCACCAGATGAGGGGAGGAGAGTTTGTTTGCGGAATTCTTCACTAGGGCAAACCAGGGATCGTTTGCGTACTCCTCTCTGCAGCGCCTCTGCAGATCAACATCTCCTTCAACCTTCAAGGTTGTCCAACACTGACGCTGCTCAGTGCCCCCGTGCCCCCCCCCCAAAGAACGGGTCTCGCCAACAACTGCCTCCTCATCCTCATACTCAGGTTCAAGCCCTGGGACCTCATCGTCGTCAGGACTGACAGCCGGACTGACCATCGGAGGGGTAGGTTGCCTCACCCTAATAGGTGATAAAGGGGCAGAAGGGGAGGACTGGATCAAAGGGGGCGGATTGCGGGAAAGTGCGTCGGCAACGATGTTCGCCCTCCCCGGAATATATTTGATCGGAACCGCCACTTCCTCCAGAAACTCAATCCACCGTCTCACACGCAGACTGCAGTGTTCAAACGACTTCCCAAAATTCTCCAAACGCTTGTGGTCCGTCCAAAACTCCGACCCGGGCGTCAGGAAATGATGCCAAACTTTCGTAAAATGGACAATCGCCAACAGCTCTAACTCCCACACTGGGTAGCGTGCCTCGGTGGGGGTCAGGCGGCGGGAGCCGAAGGCAAGCGGACGGTATGCCCCTGTCTTCTGACAGCGCTGAATGGCAAATGCCCTGATGGCTTGATGCGACTGTAAGGCGTCATGTGCAATGTAGACAGGTTGACTGGGGTCAGGCAGTGCAAGGGTGGCAAGCTCAAGGACAGCTTTCTTTAGAGCAACGAATGCCTGATCATATACAGGCTCCCACACAAAGGGGATTGAGGTGCGGAGAAGAGAGAGAAGGGGAGAAGCAACCTGGCTGTACCCCCTAACAAACTTCCGAAACCAATTCCCTAACCCCAAAAACTGACGCAGTGAAGTGCGGTCAGTCGGCTTGCGGAAGTCTTGGAGTCCCTGCATCTTCTCAGGCGCAGGCCTGAATCCACTCTCACTGATGACCAGCCCCAGGAACTTGGCTTCGGTCTGGAACCAATCATACTTCAACAGTTTGACATAGAGAGACTCGTCGGCGAAGAGCTGGAGGACGGCCTCCACGTCTCTCTCGTGTTCCTCAGGAGTGCGGCTGAAAATCAAGAGATCATCAATAAAAACAATTATACACTTGTCTAACAAAGGGCACAAATTTTGAATGTCTTATTGATTATACGCATGCTGATACCAGGTGCATTGCAGTAACCAAACGGCATGACCAGCCACTCAAACGTGCCGTACCTTGTTACAAAAGCAGTCTTCTCCTCGTCGCCCTCG
Organism: Chromera velia; assembly: GCA_018398765.1. Taxonomy (NCBI): domain Eukaryota; family Chromeraceae; genus Chromera; species Chromera velia. The sequence goes on along the minus strand of JAHBMJ010002253.1, from coordinate 12,525 downwards.
GCCACCCAGATCTGATGGAAGTACTGTCTCAAGTCGAGAGACGAGAAGTACTTAGCCCCGTGCAGGTGGGAAATCAAGTCATCCGAATGCGGCAAGGAATATCTGTCCCTCACACAGATCTTGTTCAGCTGCATGTAATCAATACACATACGCTGAGTGCCGTCAGCCTTCGTGATAAAAAGGACAGGGGCAGCAAACGAGGAGTTGGAAGGGCGGATCTGACCCTTGGCTAAGTACGATTCCAACTATTTTTGGAGCTCATCGAGCTGCCCGTAGGTGAGCCTATATGGAGCTCGAGCAGGGGGGCGGTGACCTGGCTCGAGTTTGATGTAACACTCGACTTCCCTCTTGGGCGGGAGGGTGGGAATCTCATTCGGAAAGATGCTGAAATGCTTCTCCAGAACCTTTCTCATCCCCGGCCTCATTCCCTCCTCCTGCACCTCCCTGCGGAAATCTGTGTAATCATCCGAATTGACTGGGTGATCGGGCAGGAAAGACAAAAGAGGCGGAGGCTTCTGTGTCGTGGCTTCTTGGATTTAGTTGACCTCCAGGGGGGAGAAAACGGAAGGAAGAGGGCGGACCTCAAGACGGTAGCACCGGAAGGTGGTAGATTCCTTCTTGGAAAGCCTACGGATCTTTTTGCGAGTCAGGGGCTCAGGCTCGGCCCCCGAAATGTGGTAGATTTCCAAATCATACAGTGTGAACTACGACCCGGAAGGAGAACGATCTGCAGCGATGAAGAGAGACTTCGCTTCAAAATCGGGAAGGGGTTTGAAGGTCTCACAGAAGGGCATTCCCAGGACCACATCATAATCCTCATCCAGATCGAGTACAGTTATAGTCAGGGGGGCTGCGAAGTCTTGAATTTTTAGATCGATATCAGGCGCCTCCCATTGGACAGTAGTCGAAGGAGCCTGCACACCATCGAGACGGATGCCCCCTTTGCACATGGAGGGCTCCAAAGCAGACAAACGGAACTCCCCAGCCTCAACGACTCTCTTGCTCACATAAATGGAGTCTGTCCCTGGATCCCAAAGGGCACGGATTGGGATGCCATTCGCTGTGCCATGGAAGGTGATCAATTTCCCCCTCCTGCCTGTCCTGCCCCCAGTCGTGGAGTACATCCCTCTCGGGGGTGCATTCTGCTGCTGGCGCTGTGACCACTGGGGAGGGTTTCCCTGGAACTGCGGTGGTGGGCACAGTCCAGGGGGAGGCGTAAGCCCCTGCGAAATGACTGGATTCCCCCACTGCCCCTGCACCGAACTGCCGTAGTGCTACTGCACCCCACTCTGTAGGTTGTGCATGCGTCCTTAACCTCCGTAGAAATTTCTCTGACCCCTGTGACCCCTAGGACCCTGTTGTTATTGTTGCTGCTTGCGATTCCTGCACTGGCGTGCAGAGTGTCCCACTGCGTGACAATTAAAGCACCTATTCTCCTGAATGTGCCTCTTGATCTCATCTTGGGAAAGGGAGTAAATTCGGGAGATTCGGTTGAGATCCATCGGGACGGGCCCATCGTTCGATTGGGACTGAGGTCGCAAAGGCGGATGCGAATCACTGCGCCCGTCTCTGCCCTGGCCTCTGTAGTCTTTCTTTCTTCCCCCACTTAACAGCTGCTTGGCCTCCTCTGCATCCTTCATCGCAACATCGAGACTGTCAGGCTTCCTTCTCCTCACTTCCTTCCTCACCTCACTCACTCACATCAACGATTCCTTCTGCAATATCGTTCAATCGGAGAGAGTACTTGTGAACCCCCTCATTGCCCTGACAACGGACGTTCTGGACTTCCCCTCTCAAGTCTGTCTGTTTGTTGGGATCGGGGAAACGCTCAGACAGATGGGTGAAGAGATCTTCTACGTTGACAAAAGGAGAGGCGGACCTCTGCGTCTTGTCATACCATTGCTTAAGGAATCGGGAGAAGTATTGACGCACCAACTCCAACTGCTTTGACACCCGAATGTCTGAGAGCTGTATGTATTCCCTCATATCCGCAACCCAACCTTCGAGCAACTTCCGGTCCCCATAAAACACCGGTGGCTCTTTCGTCTTAAAGTTCGACCGCTGGGGAGGCGGAGAAGTCGGCTGTTGATTCATCCGCTGCTGCTGTTGCTGTTTTGGTGTCTGCTGCTGCTGTTGATGGATTGGGCCTCCGTCGGTGGCTGTTTGTTGCTGCTGTGCTCCCAAAGCGTTCATCTGTTGTTGCTGAAGTTGTTGCGTCTGCTGCACCTGGATCATCTGCTGCTGCATGAATTGCTGCCCCTCCAGCAATTGCTGCAGAACCTGCTCCATCGAGAGAGAGTCTTGGGAGAAGAAAAGAATTCACTTGTCAAGAAAGAAGATGACTGTTACAGGATCAGACCGAGTAACAGAGGTCCTAGAGAGATCAACCAGGCTCTGTGCTACCACGTAAGGAGGTAACTCCTCTTCTCCTAAGTGAACGCACTTAGTTAGGTTAGATCTCTACTACAGAAAGTCTGTCAGTTCAAAGTTCACTTCCAGACTGCTTCTAGAAGCTTTGCAAGCAACTGTTGTTTACTCAATCCAGGCTATACGCAACTGACTGAATTAATTCCATTTTATTTCTATTTTATTTAATTTTCTTCTAATACAGACTGGCATGGCGGCGCCTCCATGAGCCTGCGTGCGTGTGTTGGTCTCTGAGCTGCGGGCGTCCCGTGCAGCGGCGGTGCGCGTTAGTTTGGCTCATCCCGGGATTGGCCGGTCCTGTGGCTCGCCTCACTATGTTACAAGCATCTAGATATACGGCTTTAGCTTTTAAGACACCGTAAATGATCCGCGCCCTAGGCGATGCACAGTGGTTAAAAAAAAAAAAAATTGAAAACGTCTATTCTTTCTTTTTTAAAAAAAAAAAATTTTATTGTATATGTAAAAAAAATAAAGGTTAAATAACTAGCTTCAACTAGAGTTTGAATCATATCTAGGATCTTAGTTTCACTTTTAGCTTGGTAGACACTTAAAAAGATTGATCAAAACTAGCTTCGACTAGAGCTTCAAAATGTATATCATCCTAGATATCGTCAAAGAGCCAGTCAAAGAACTTCTCCTTTGTCTGCTCTTCTGTCTGTATCCATGCATTTATCTTTCTTGTCACTCTTTACATAGGACAAAAGAGAGCCCTTTTTCCCTTCGCCCGCCCGCTCGCCTTCATCCCTCTAATCCCCTTTTACGATGGTCGCTGCATACAGTGCCATACAAGAGAAAAGTCTGGTGACAGTGCAGTTAAACAAGGGAAAAAAGATCGGTTGGTCCGTGTTCAACAAAGTCGATGATGGAATGGTGAAGACACTAGTAGAGACAAACGTACAATAACAACTAGAACTAGAACTAGGGTTGAAACTAGGGTTGAAAGATGTTTAAAACTTTGAGTTGAATAATGAGTTCGCGAGGAAGTTAGTTTAAAAGGACTTCTAAAAGGTGCTCCTCTAGGTGCTCCTAGAGGTGCTCTAGGAAATCCTTCATAGAAAAAAAAAAAAAAAATCTGGAAAGGTCTATTTTTTTTTTTTTTACCACTGTGCATCGCCTAGTCCGCGCCTGTGGTGCAGACTTTCAAGCTTATCCAAAAATGCGGCTTGAACTTTCAAGAAGTACTTAGGTTTAAGGAGGTCAAAAGATGAACACATTGACTAGTATCACAGTCACTTACTTACTTACTTAATTGTGGTTAAGCCTAGAGTCTCTGAAACTAGAGATAAATGGCAACCCATGCATGCAGTTATAAACAAAAGGAGCAAACCGCCGCAGCTTAGCCTGCTTCTGCATGAATATGAACAACCACGACCCTCCGCAGCCTAGGCTGAAGCTAAAGGCTGAACAACCACATAAGACGTGCGCGCACTCATTTCAGACAAGCTTCGATCAGTGCACTTGCCTTCTTCGGCTCCCGGTCCATAATGAATGAAACGAGCTCTCTTACATATGTCTCTTCTTCCCCGATACCTCTTCCCCCAGCTGCAGCAGTCCATCTTGCTCTGCAGACCCTTTCACCGATTCCTGTTCTCTCTTTCACTCTCTCTGCCAGCGAGTGAAGTTTGGATCTAAGCTGCTCTGTTCGCACGTATGCAGACAATCGATACACCACATCGTTGATCACTTTTTTACCTTCGACTGCAGGACAGTGAATACAGTGTTCTTCGCAGGATCCACCGTGTCTCTTTCCCCCACCAGCACATGCTCGAAGGAGAGAAGTGAAAAGAGAACTACCAAACAAGAGAAAGCGAGGCAGAGGACGCAATTGAACTGTGTAACCCCACCCCCTTCTAACCCTCCCCCCTAAAAGTAACATGGCCAGACGCTGGTGCGATCGGTTCTCTATTTGAAAATTGCTCAGTCGGGAGTTGTGTGGATAGATACCACATGAACGAGTGAGTCCATGCTCGCCAACAGGTCTTGAAGTCAACCATTCTGACAACCAATCTGAGGCTTCCCTTTCCCTCGCTTTCTGCCTGAGTGTCCATTTATTCGTTCTGTTTCTCCCTCTCTGGCTTTCTTTTCTCAAAAGATCTGGTACGATTGTCTGAAGCATGCTACTGGCTGAATTGGCCCACACTGGGGTCAGCAATCTGTACCATATATCCCAGACTGCCCGAAGAACCTCCCTTTCTGTTCTCTTTATGCTTTCTATGAAACCTCCCAACCGACAAAAAAGGATCTCTCTTATGGGACGCACACCAACCGAAACCAAAGTTGGCACCTTGAAAGAGTTATAGGACAAACGGAATGTCCAGCACACAAATCGAAGCTACAATGCATCAAGTGCAACGATATCTCTCTGACTTACTGGCAAGGCTTCCAGCGAGTACGTTGCCACCGGCTCCCAGAGCGCCTGCAGTAAACGAACTTTGCATCGGGAGAGCAAAGGACCTAAGGATGAACAAGTGCCCATCACTGCCCCTAAACAGCGTTCAGCATTTTCAAGTCGGTCCCTGACTGACTTTCGTGGGTCCTCTCCCTCAAACACACGATACCCAAGGTATTTATAGCTCTCTACACATTCAACTGTCTTCCCTTCAAAAGTCACTTCCCCTTCTATTTCTCTTCTTGAGCCTGAGAGTGCAAGAACTTTTGTTTTCTTTAAATTCACTTTCAACCCATGTTCTTGACAATAAGAGGCCAAACGGTCCAAACGCCACTACAGGTCAGAAGAAGAGTGAGCAAAAATAACAAGATCGTCTGCGTAACCTATGCTCTGAAGCAGTAAGTCCGCCAATTTTACCTCCTCAGGGATACGGGGTCGCTGCTCCATTGTTTCACTCTCCTCCCTCCTCTCTCCGCATTCTTCCCCCCTCTGTCTTTCATCCGTATCTGATTCCCCATCCAAGCCATTAACAGCTTCCCTCCCTTCTGGATCAACACTTAGAGCAGAATGAATATTATTAATAAACAAAAGAAAAAGAAGAGGAGAAAGTGGATCTCCCTGTTTTACCCCTGAACTTTCGGGAAAGACCCAATCCGACCCATCCACCCTTCTCCACACATTCATATACATGGAATGAATTATGCACACGTCCTTCTCGCTGACTCCTTCCTCTCTAAGTCTGTCAATCATTTTCTTTCTGGGTACTCGGTCAAATACCTTGCTGAAGTCAACAAACGCTGCAAAGAGGGGTCTGTGTCTCTTCTTTGCTGAAGCCGTGAGAGCATGAAGAGCAGCTATCGCTTCCCTTGTACCAACCCCCTTCCTGAAACCCACCTGTCGTTCATCTATATTCGTTGTCTCCCTTAACCGGCCATCCATTAACAACGCGAACAACTTTGCCAGAAGGCAGACGATGTATATGGGCCTCCATTCGTCATAAAAAGGAGAGACGTAACCTTTTGGAACAGGAGCGATTCGAATGAAGTTCTACTTTTCTGGCCAGAAAGAAAAAAGGAAAAAAAGATTGAAGAAAATAAAAAGAAGAAAACGAGACAGACGAGAAGAGGAAAAGTATAAATGTACCTGCGCAGGGGAGATTCCTTCGAGGCCGGCTGCCTTCTTTAGGTCGATTGCCTTCAGTATCTTCTCACATTTATCGAAAGAGAAGAAAGGTGCCGGGGGGGGAGCTGGTGTTTCATCCTTCTTGTGAGGCTCCAGTCCATCTCCATTGAACACATCGGCCCAAAAATTTGAAAACGAAAAGGCGGACGGCTTTTTTTCCTCACTCCTACTCTCTGCCTTTTTTCTCTCCCTCCTCCATTTCCATAAGGCTGCTGGGTCCTTAGCAGCTTCTTCTGCGAGTCTCTTTGCCTAAAGAATGGCATACTTTCTCTTTTTTCTTGCTATCAACTTCCTTCTCTCTCTGTTTAACCTGTTCATCTTTCTTTTTGCTGTGATGCACCGCTCGTCTTCATCCCCCCAAAGTTCTCTTTCTTCCTTCTCTTCCCTTTCTGCGGATCTAACTCTCTTCTGAATCTCCCTGCATTCTTGATCTCTCTAAGGTGCGACAGCCTTTTCTTTCTTTTCACTTTTACTCGAATGAGTTGGCTTTCATTTTCTCTCCTTGGGTTGTGTGAGTACATGCTCCCACTGTTAGGTGAGTCTGGCTATTTGGCTTCTCGGTGGCAGAGAGATAGAACAAGTGGAAGACGGAAAGGCAGAAGGTGGTATCTGAGTATCGGGGTAGAAAAAAGGGACGGACACAAGGGGAGGGGGGAAGAGGGGAGGAGGAGGAGGCGAAGGTATGAATGGAATAGGCTTGCCTTCTTTTTTCAATTTCTGAATCCCGGCGTCCCATAACCCAGGCTAAAGCTTCTTTGCTAAATCTTTTATTGAAGTTGCCAGAGGCATCATCTCATCATTGGTGACCGGCGTTTGCCTTCCTGGCTTTGTGAAAGAAGGGGATAGGACAAGGGAAGGGTGAAGCGGCGAGTTGTTATTCGGTTTTGGCGGAGATGAGAGGTTGAGAGATAGAGAAACGGCCGCATGTTCGGGGGCTGCATCAGGCTATAGCTCAACCCCAAAAGAATTCCACAAACCAAGAAGAGGAGGATCAACCAAAAACAAATCAATGAAAGTAGCTAGGGCACCCCCTTCATAATAAGTGCAAGCCTGTATGAAGTCGACTTCAATCCTTTTCTTTTCATCTTTCCAAGAAAGGCCCTTATCCAAAAATACGGCTTATCCAAAAATGCGGCTTGAACTTTCAAGTGGTATTTAGGTTCAGGGAGGTCAAAAGATGGACACAGTGACTAGTATCACAGTCACTATTACATATATGTATGCACATGCACGTCTGTCTGTCAGTCAGACACTAGAATACACTAGACTGACTGCATCTGTGTGAAATGATGTCTTCCCTGAACACGACCTGCATGAACAAACTTCTACATGTATATAGTGAGTGTGTGTCCTCCTAAGATCATCTCCTAGCCTCCCACTAGGCCCGCTTAAGTCATTACTACAATCGTGCCACGCCGCCGCGGTTCCCCCCTTTTCTTCAAGGTTTTATAACCGCGGCGCTTGGTGCTGCTCCACGGCACCGTGACGTTTGACCATGAACACTGCGGTATCTAAAAAACCTCGAAAACATGCATACCAAAGAGCCTTCCGAAAAAAACTGGCGCCTGCGGCGCAAATTGCTCGTTTTATAAGTATATATTGGCAGGGCCGGCGGGGNNNGGGGCGGGGAAGGGTGCGCCGCCGCGGAGGGGCTTGAAAGAGTCCGCGGCGCAGCCGCGGACCAAATTGAAGAGCCCCGCGGCACAGCCGCGGGACTCAAAATCATGGCTTTACAGGCATTGGCATGGCGTCCGGCGCCGGTGCGAGGGCGCAGAGTTAATGCAGCTAGTGACGAGCGCCTCATGCAAAGGAGGTCCCCTTGCCGATACTTTGTAAAAATTTGCTTGATATAGCATCCCAGTACTAGTACTAGACGCCGGCAGCTTAAAAAAAAAAAAAATCCCCAGAATCATCTATATTATCGCCTTATAAAACGACCTCCCTAAACCTAACTACCACTTAAAAGTTCAAGCCGCATTTTTGGATAAGCTTGAAAGTCCACGCCGCAGGCGCGGATCATTTTTGGTGTCTTAAAAGCCAAAGCCGCATATCTAGACGGTGTCTTGACCGTCTATGCTGCAGGCGTAGAGAGTCTCTTGAAAAACGATGACGCAGATACAGATCATCTTAATTATATGTTTTTTCAAGTGGTACTTAGGTTTAGGGAGGTATATAAAACCGTTTATTTTTCTTTTTTTTTATAAAACAACTCCGGGGGCAGTAGGGGACAGGTAAAACACGGAACATCAATGTTGTGCTATGTCTTTTTCATTTTTGAGTCATCATATATGTCTAGCGTATGTTATGCTCGGTTGTGCTAACTGTTATTTAAATAACTCAGATGTTGAGCAACTGTTGTTTTGAGGTGTAAGAGTCTCAGGTGTTGCGCAACTGTTGTGAAGTGTTTTTTATAGGTTTAAAATGTATATGTATTATTAAAAAAAAAACTAGAAAAAAGAAAGAAAAAAAAAAAAAACTTATCTGATTGCTTATTTTCTTCTAGATTTTCTTCTTATTTTCTTCTTCTTTTTTTTGCTTCTTTAGTCGAAGCCTAGATAAATTAGTCCTTAAGCTAGTCCTCCCTATGGGAGAAAACACATACAGAAACCTAGAAATACCTAGAGAAATACAAGAACGAATCAATCTATCCTTCCCAGCAATAGAGGTGCTAGTAGAGCTAGGTGATCGACTCTTAATTGACCGAAGATGTGGTCCGCTCATCCGTACATGCCCCCGGCTCCTAGTCTGAGCTGTTGTGTCAGCTTAGAAGGCGTCAGGTCGGAGCCGTGCGACCTGCTCCGGGCCCCCTTACCGACGTCTTTCTCTCCCTCTGACAGTGTCCGATACGCTCAGATGGATTCGTTCAATTCGATCATACACTATCAAGCTAGCACCGCTTGGTTGCATAAGTGCAGGCACTGGTGGGCCGGGCTAGGGGCCGGGCGATCGAATACATTGATCTAAAAAAAGGTGTAAGACGGTGTTACTGTTGGACGCCAAAACGACCTGGCCGGAATATTTCCTCACAGAATTCAGACTCATCGAAGCACATCATACATGCATTCGCAAACTAAAATTGTTTCCGAACCCCCAACTGGTCATACTCCTTCCCTGGGTATTTGATGATGTTGCCGTTGTCATCCACGTATTTGCTCTTTTGACGCAGGACAAATCTTCGGAAAAACGCCCACAGAATTTTGCCCAAAGTCAAAAACTCAACAGAGCTTCCCTGCTTTTCTGTGTTGAGAATTTTTGGAACCAAGTCCGCTGCGACCTCTTCAGGCTGTGCAGCCAGAACTCCGAAGGGAAACTTCCGAAGCTCTGGCGTTGAATCGTCCAACAGAAGCTTTGTGAATACCATTCCTGGAGATAACGTGTGCACCATCACCTTTCCAGGAGTTGCTTTCTTCTCCCTCCCTTGCACACCCTCCTCTAGCTCCTTTACAAGAGAAGACGTCATCTGAGGTATCCCCCGCTTCGTCAGGCCGTATGCAGCATACCCTGGTGTACCCCCCCCCTTGACCCCCGACCCCACTGTATTGAAGATATGCCCCGTTACCCCCTCTTGGCTCTGCATCAGCCTCAAAGCCTCACGAGTACACAGCAGAGTCCCCAGGGCGTTCACCTTCACCACGGCCTCGACTTGCTCCGCAGAGATCTCAGTCAGAGCCAAGCGACCCCCGTTTACACCTGCGTGCGTCAATGCCGGAAGGCAGAATCACAAGGGGTGAGTGCCGCCAGAGAGATGAATATAGAGTGGGTGAAGGCAGGAAAAGACTGCGCTGAAGATGAGACGGACGGGAGGTACATTCTCCTAGCAGGGGCGTCTCTTTGCGAGAGGGTGGGTGGGTGAGTGAGTGGGAGAGTGACAAAAAGGGAAAAGATCACTATCTGCATAGAGACACAGAGGCATTTCTTGAGTGCCGCAAGCATGAAGAGGCAGCACTTGTGTGATAACAGAGACTGAGTGGCCGGGTTGGCACACACTCACCAGTGTGAGTCAGTGAAGGCGTGCGCTCGAGTGGATGTGAATCTGTCACTCTATAACTTTTTCCCTTTTCTTTTCGTTTCTCTGTCTTTCTCTTCTTTTCCTCTCCCTTCCCTCTCCCTTCCTCGCGTCCACTCTTGCGCCCACAACACATTCAAGTGAACACACACACACACACAGAGGGACACAGGTAACAGAAATAAAACTCGAGCAGCGCATGCGAGAAATGACGTTACAAAGCGAGGCCCCGGCGAGGCAAAACGCCACCCCGGACCGCGTGTGTCTCCTTTGGAAGAAATGCGGCGTGGAGAGATTCTGCTCTGTGGGTGCCCAATTCCATATTCAAGTAGAATCCATCTCCAGCAATGAGTAGACGGACAAAGGTACGCTGCCCTCCACACATTTACTCATCGACTCACACCCACCTGCGTTATTAATCCAGTAGTGCACGGATCCAAGTAACTTCTTTGCTGTCTCTGCCAGTTTTTTTACGTCTTTCGCGTTGCTGACGTCGGACTGCACACCAAAGACACTTGTCCCTGCACAATTACATGCATTGCAAAATACTCCTAAGTATCCGTTGAACTATCGGTCATGATTCGTAGATCACCCCTGCAGACTCCCAATTCACGCCGTGTCTCCCTCCAAGGGGCCTACCTGCATTCTTCTCTGCCAGCGCTCTGACTGCTTCACTGGGGTCCCGCACGTCGCAAATGAGAACTTTGTGTCCCCTGTTCAGAAACTCATTCGCATACGCAAACCCAACTCCACCTGCAGCGCCTGTGATCACTACTCCGAGGTCACCAGAGCTCATTGCAAGTCTGGTGCACAGTTTCGAGGCCCTCCGTTCTCGTAGAGATAAGAGGGGCGGAGGAGACGGACTGTGAAAAGAAAATGTCACCCCGGAGACGGCTACCGCCGCAAGAAACACCACGGCTCTCAACGTTCGCATTCTGTGGCTGAGGAATGTTTTGGCGACTCAAAAGGATCCGCGAAGGCTGTTGGTGCTTGCATGTGCTTGTGGGGTTTGAAGCTCATAATGCCGACGTCAATCCCGTGCATGTCAGACAAGTCGGCCTTCCTGGCCGTCTCTGCGTGGAGAGACGTCTGAGTCACGGTCTGACATGCAAAAGCTTTGACTTATAATTGCGGATCATGGGATGGGGATGGATCATGCCACACAGGTGGCGGCGCAATCAATTGGGAGTGCATTTATGGATGTAAAGAAAAGGTTTAATAAAGAAAATGCTCCTGCGGAGCATGCCGTGGCCCCGGCAAGGGGGGGATTGGGGTCTGTATAAGGCCGCGTGCGCGTATACCGCGTTGCATGGATGTGGTATGCGGAGGGGCATGCCAGGGCCTTTCTTCGCTGACTGTGAGGCCGTCTCGTGGTTATCGAGTGCCCGTCTCTGGTCGAAGGAGCCAGGATTCGAGCATTCAAGATCGAGCAGAGTGAAGTGAAGCTCGCTAAGCATGATATCCTTGGGCACAGAAGGAAACGCGTGGAGACCGGGATCTTTGGATCCAAAAAAATCTAGAAAATAACGCGTGTTTCAGTTATGAATCAAATGACTGTTGTCTCGGACTGCCTGGCGACGCTAGGACGACTCAGGTCCAATGACGACGCCAGTGTCGACTTAGGCATTCCACACGTGCCGGGACGGGCGCGGGCCTTGTGGCGGGTGCCGAGATCTGCCGGGGTCTAGGCTTTTAGGCGTGGTTTGCATGCGTTACTTAACCGATTCGGTGTTTAAATTTGTGTGAAGCGTTGCAGAGAGACTGTAAGCAACGTTAGGACACAGATGATCATTCAGTTCTTCTAGCAAGCGGATGACAGTTGTTGAGAAGTTCGAAGGGATGAGAGTTGTGAGGTCGAGAGATTGATTGAGACTTAGAGATAGGCTCGAGCGTTGAGAATCTGTGTTCATAGACTTCTTAGCAGATCGTTTCATATTCATTTGGGATACAAACTCCGTCTCTAAGTAACAACCTTCTAGTGACACATCTCTCTCCTCTTGTGCACCGCCACTGATCCTCCTAGATATACATAGCAGCTCGTTATACTGTGTTTGATGCAGGTTTGCAGGTCTTCGAACCTCAACTTCCAGCTGCCCGTTGGCTCACTTGGATTCCAATACTTGGTCAGCATCGAATCTGATTAGCTGAAAGTGTAGAAAGATCTCATCTTTGACATTGTGTTGAGAGTGATTGGTTGAAGAGTGGGAAAAAAGATGATGATAAAAGGAATTGGTGCCCGCTTTACTGAGGTAATGAAGAACGTCAAGCCTCATAAGATTACAGGTTGCTCAGTCAAGGTGAAAGGGAAAGCAACTAGCAAGTGTCTGGTATGCAGGAATCCGTTCCACTAAGACTGGCAGTGCTGGGTTCGGCTGTTTGCGAAGTTTGAAGAGTGGTTGAAGAAGCGCAAAGAAGCGTGAAGAAAGTCCTGAGGCAATGAAAGCCTTTCTTAAGTTCATCAGGAAGCACGTGACAGTGAAGAATGTTCAAGAGGCCGTGGGGTGATTCGTTCTGATGAGCT
>JAHBMJ010002252.1:0-20865 GCA_018398765.1 Chromera velia | reverse complement strand
GGGGATGGGAGGGGGAGGGAGGGAGATGCCCCCCGGACTGGGACACGGCCAGGACGCTGGAGGGCGGGGAGGGCCGGGGGGGGGGCAGGTAGGGGGTCAGATGGGTGGGGGGAACAGGGGAGCCGGTTTCCAATCGGGGCAGGGTCAATACGGCCAACCGCAGCAGATCCCCATGACGGCAGGCGGCGGATACGGAGGCGGTCGGCACGACAACCGATACTCTAACATGGATGAGAGCTGGGGGTGATGAATCGGGAATGAAGGTTTGGGTAGAGAGAGCAGAGAGATTGAGGGAGGGAGGCACTGGAGGGACAGCTGGAGGATTCGCTTTCTCTCTGTTGCGCCTGAATGGATGGAGAGAGAAAGCATGTGTACGCAGGAAGGTGTCCCTTCCTTCTTTGTCTCTTTTTTTGGCCTTCCTTCCTTTCTTCCTCACCTGTGTCTGTCCTCTGATAAATGTGTTTTGACTTTTCTATCTGTCTTTAGCAGCATCAGAATGAAGAGGACTGTCTGCCTGAGACATTTCCAAGCTTCTCTCTGCCTCCAGCCCTGAAGAAAAAGTTGCGCCCTCTCTGCCTGCCCTCTGGGATCAGATCAGAAGGAGAGCAGACAAGAGGGCTGCTGTAGGGTAAAGGGAGGAGTTGGAGGGCTTTCTTTTCATTTGACCCGACCCGACTGGTTCCATCCCATCCTTCAGCCTTGTGTCTGTAGGGCCGAGCCAACCCTTTGTTTATCCGTCCGTGTATCGGTCGGTATGCACTCACTCGCTTCCATGGACGCTTGTCACAAGTGGCAGCGCACTCACTCCCTCACTCATGTAGATTTGTTTGTCGGAATGGTTGTTTGCGAGTCGTCGGGAAGTGGGTGTTTCGATGCGATGAGCTCGGATGAAACGAGAAAAAGTTGGAAGAGGAAAAGGAAGGAAGGATCTCTGCATCGAATCTGCGGGGGTATCTGTCGTCCTCCTGGAAAGAAGCAAAGAGGAGAGATTGGAGGGAAGGGGGCAGAAATTGACTATTGGAGGATTCGAAGTAGTGGGATTGACTGTCTGATTGGCTGATTGATGGAACAAGGCTCCGTTTGTACCTATTTCTATTTCCTGCCTACCTGCGTGAATGCTGGATCCCTCCTTCTCCCCCTTCAATCAAGTTCTTTGAAACACAAACAGCAGATCAATCAATCAACCGGTCCGCTGACCCAGTCTCTAACCATACAGGCACCTTGTCCAGTCCATCCAGACAGACACCAACCCACTCACCCACCCACCCACCCTGAAATCGTCACTCTTACTCATTCTGAAGAGAAGAGAGAAGAGAAGAGAAGAGAAGAGGAGGAATCATTTTTCCTTCCATCAATCCGCATTAACGAAGGGCAGAAAGAGGGGCCGACCGAGTTGGCGGAATTGAAATCACGGTCTCTCTTTCTGAGGCGCAGCTGCTGCACTGATTCGCTCTCAAGAGCCGAAAAAGGAGGGACGTCATTTCAACCTTGAATTGAGAAAGAGGCAGACATCAGAGAACCCGCCGCTCCTCTCCTCTCCTTCCTCTGGGCCTCACGATGAGGTACCTTCCCCTCTGCCACCTTCCGTCTCTTTCCTCTTCAGAGAATTCTAACGAGCAGCTCCGTCCTGCCAGCTGCATGCTTCATGGAGAAAAAAGGAGACGGGCGGGGACGGATTTCTCTCTCTGTCATGAACAGGAGGCCGCTCCTCGTTGTACGTCTCTCTCTGCCCGTACGTCTGCTCTGTTTGCCGTGCCGTGTGCGCCCTCCTTTTCCTTTGCCCTCGACCTCCCTGGCCACCTTCGTTCTTTGTGTGTTTTTGTCTTCGTTTCTTTGTGATTCCATGCTGTGCTTATTTACCCCTTTCTTCGTCGTGCCGACCATATGACCGGAAGACCATTCCGTCTGCCTTTTCTTCCGCCTGCTTTCGCCCTGTCCTTGTGAATGAATTGAATCGATATCAGGATGGAAAGAGAGACTATGGGAAGCTGAAAGAAGAGAGGGAAAGGCGACATGAGTGGGTGGGGTGGCAACTACGTGACGGGGGGTGGGTGCACCCCGTGGGCTCGTTTCCTTCCTCTACGAGTCCGTCAGTGGCTGTGTGGGGAGAAAGCGGGGGATTTGTTCGTACCCCCGCTCGTCGTTGCTCTTTCTTTCCGTTTGTTTGCTCTGTTGCTCCATGGCCGTAAGGAAGCTTGAGGGCCTAGCAGAGCTCTTGAAAGTGGGGCTTTTGGGGAGAAGGCAGGGGGGGGTGGAGGGGAAAGGAAGGGAGGAGAGGAGTGGAATTGGCAGATGAAATGCGAAGTCGAACATGAACCTAGAAATGAACTGACGAAACAGAAATTTGAAAACCCGGCAGGGGTCTGTGTGTATGTGTGTGAGAGAGAGAGAGAGGTCCTACGGCTGTGCATCTGGTGTCTGTCTACTCGCGAAGGTCAATCAAACCCTCCGGCAGCCTCCCTCCACCTGCGTTCGGTGGAGGCCTACGCTCACTGCATTCACCTCGTCTCTTCCCACACGAGACGGTGTTCTTGTGGGTCCATGCAGACCTCTCACGCCGTCTGCTCTCTTTCTCTGTGTTTCTGTCTCTAGGTCTGTCTCCCTCACGCAGATTCTTTGAGAATCTAGTTGAGAATCTTCTTGGCGCAGGCAGGTGGATGCAGATTTATGGCTGCAAAGCTGCAAACAGACACAGGCTCACATTAAAAAAAATGAGTGTAGCTTTGAAAATTGGTAACAGATGATTCCGATGCTAGTTCCAATGCTTCGTTATGCACTCTCATATGCACTTACTAAGTCTTATTTATTCCTAGTGCATATTTATACCTAGATTTACATTAGTATAGTAGTATTTACCTAGGTATTTAGTACTATTTACACGATCACATAGTAATCGATATGCTAAGAAATTGATTATATTTACAGAACTTTACACATGCAGTTTGAAAAATATGTTAGCAAGATTACATGTACATTCAAGTTAGTAGTCAGATTTAAAAAAGTTGTCGGGGGATAAGATTCATTAAAAGAAATTAAGAATTGTCTTAATCTTTTATAATTTTTATTTTCTTTTAGAGTTTTTTGTTTTTAAGATTATGATTAGTGAGATTTATTTTTCGGGTTCCCCTGCGGTCCATGCACTCCAGGGTCCACTGCCATTTATGATTTATTAAACTAGTTGTTATAAAAGTTACAGTTGAAACTATTTTTTTTAAGTATCGTCTCCATCTACAATTGACTACAAACTCTACTCACACTATAGTACTGACGTCTTCACTAAGTTCCTTAATAATTCTTAAGTGATTATGGTGTCATCATGATGATACTAGTGATGATGATGTACATATCCGATCATAAGGTTAAGTCGATCGTCTAGTCGATTCTAGAAATGAATTAACTGTAGTCCTAGAAACTTTAATATAAAACATAACTTGAATTTCATATAGAACCGGACTTAGTCAACCTATCATCATCATCATCATCATTATTGATCGGTCTATAGGCCATCATGCAATACACATCATCATTAATATTATTAATCGGTCTATAGGCTATCATGCAATGCATGAGTCTAGGACAATGCTGTATTGCCCTAGGTATTGCCCCTTTGCCAGACCTGCATCATACAACGGGGGGGGGGCTTCATGCTAATAACTCTAAACACCCTGCACCTAGAAGATGCTTTCTCAATCGCTGATGCCATTTCCTTCTGTGGAAGGAGTGCAACGACTGCAACGGAGACTCTCAGGCAGTAGAGGCAGACAGGAAGACCGGTGGGGAGGGGAGACGGGAGATGTACTTGGGAGATGGAAAAAGAACATTCAAAAGGTGAGACGCGAAGAGGGGTAAGTAACCATCACATGCATCAATTCGCAGGCCTTACGATGGAGGGCGCATCATCACACAGGTCCCAGGCCAATGAGGCCATACCGTAAGCTGTAACTTAGCTGTTTCCCTAGCTATTTCTTACTACATTTCTTAACAAAATAGGCGCTTAGGTAGAAATTCGTCGCCTCTGAAAACTGTGCTGGGCACTTCCTCTTCCCATCTGCACACCATTTCTTCACCCCAAATTTCTGCGTATCTATCGGAAATCGCTCTGGCTTCCACATAGTTAAACTCCACCGTCGCCCCTACAACTGCCAACAATGAGCTTCCGTTCAACGAGAGAACCGCCCATCCAAACAGCAGTATCAGACGAGCGGTGAGATGCGGAAACCTGGTCTTCACGCCCCGAGACTGATGGAAGAAAATCGGTTCCTCCAGGAAGCTGCTGGAGTCCATTCTTTCCTGCACCCACTGCGCCCTGTGTGATAAGCTTCTGTACTGATAAAACGCGCCTAGCAGAATCAGAAGAACTGGGAATAAGCCAATGAGAGTGTCGTAGGACTTCCACGTAGAGTCATTGAAAGTCGCACTAACCAGTCTCTTACGAAGAGGATCGGGAACCCACACCGCAAGACCAACGAGAATGCCGAAGACCTCAAAATAGGAAAATTTCTGCCGGTCGGCGAGCGCGTGACAAGCGGACACTTTTATGTTCGCTTCACCAAAGGTTACGTCTTCGTTTTCTTCGAACGACCTCGCAAGAGCTTCCCAGAAGAGACCCTCTGTCTTTCTCGCGACCCACACACCCCAAATTTCCAGCCCAACCCACACTGCTCCTGCCATGAACATGGCTTGCGTGTAGCCAAAGACCTCCAGATTCTCCGCCATGTCCTCGATCTCCCGCCATCGGAGATCATCACAGTAGATCGCAAAAGCACCAAGAAATGTAAGAGAGAGCCCCACTCGACTGGCAAACGACAAAGGACCTGTGACTGTCCGCCTCGTTGCAGAACTGCCAGCAGAAGATGGACAGCTGTCTTGGCCTCCTACACAACCGTCAGCGCCCGTAACAGTTGTTAGAAGGGACCGTTGACGAGGAAGACATATCTCTTCTTTGGTCAGTAATATGTGAAATCAACATGTACGTTCGTGCACCTAGTTGGATCACCTTTTTGTACAGCCGGCCTCTACGAACTCTCAGCACTCTATATATGCCTGCCATGGCTAGACTGTATGTACAAGTTCTTTGCCGTTTAATTCGGCTCTGTCCGTGCTGTGTCTGTCCAGCCGTCTACAAAATTCTACAAATGCCCGTCTCTGCATCATCGCGACCCGACGCGCGACGCGGTCTCAGTCTGACTGCATGTGATTCCCCCGACCGGCTCCATTTTTTTTTGGAAAAAGTCCCCAACCGGTTCCTCCATGCATGCAATCCATGCATACACTTTTGCAACGCAGTTAATTGCATGCATGGGTATATAATGATGTCCAATTTACCTTCAGAGAAAGTACGACCCCTTTTGAGTCAAATTCTGAACCTGATCAATTGACACACACTGCTCTGTATGGTGATCAGCGGGACTCCAGGCTCCACCTTGTACTCTACTGACTGATGGAAAGCTGTCTGGATTCTCACAGTCGAGGTAAACGAGCCTGCAACACTTCGGCTGAGCAGGCAACAACAGTTCCCCCAACCGTCTACATGTAGAGAGAAAGCAACACAACAGAAGAGTGGGGAACAGAGGTCATACGAGGACCATGACGAGCAGTCCCGCAGACTCTGTCTGCTTTGTGGACCCTGCTGGAGTCATGAGGGGTCTCACACAGCTGACTCCTCTGTGGAAAGGCCCTATGCGAGTCACACCGGTAAGTCTGGGAGAAAGAAATGCATGTGCAACGCAATTCGATAGTACAAACAACACACACAGATGTACAAGCACAAATGCGTCCCTGATCCCTGAATGAATGCAGCCAAGTTCACTTCCACAGCTCTCCAAGAGCCTGTCCACGCTAACGACACTCACCGCTGGACGGACAGTGGCAGAATTGGAAAGGCAGGAGCGTGTCGCAATGTCAGTCAGCATAATCGAGTGGAAGCGCATGCATGCATGTACACATGGGTGTACACGTGCTTTACGCTCTATGTGTTAGTGTTGGTATCGTGACGTTGGTCTTCCTCCGTAGTTGTACACCTCCATTGACACTCTTGTGCATGCACCGACCCTAGCTTTTGGTCCGGCCTGTACATCTTTCCTGACCCCTCTTTTGAGAACACATGCAATCCTCAGGCTCCATTTCTCAGTCGCTTAAAGATCCCCTCCGGCAGTCCGTGCCCCCACAGCTGTGCACCTCATTCTGCCATGTTGTTTTCTCCTTTCTCTTCTGCATGCAGTCAAATCCTTCAGGGAGACTCGCTGTCCCACCTCCAGGCGGGCACTCTGGTCTCGATTGTCGACCTGTCTCTGTCCGCTCGGAAACGTCTCCTCTCACACCTCCATCCAGAAGTGAGCTAGTGCGGCTCTGCTGGCTATTGTATAACTAGTCGATGTCCGTTTGCAAAATTGAACACAAGCGTGTTTGAATTGGTCTCTGCTCACTCAAAAAGGCAATGTCTGGGACCTCCAGCTAGGAGTCGATTCCTGAGGGGCAATCGAACGACCCTTCCTTTTGCTCAACAGATTTCCATCTCGGCCTTTTCTCTCTCGTTGTCCGCCTTTTTTCTACTTTGTTTCCCGCCTGTTCCCTTCTTTTTTCAGACGCAGCGACTGCATGAAAACAAGGATAATTGCGTCTTTTCTCTGTCTGTGACAAGCAGTCCCCTTAATTCGCCCTCGTCCTTGTTGTTCTTCTTTTGCCTCACTCTTGTTTTTAGCTTAATTGTCTTTTGCTTTTCCCTCTTTTCGTAATCCCATCTGCTCTTCTCCTCTCTTTTCTTACTCGCCTTGTGTTTCTCCGCCTCTGAAACAGGGTGCTGTTTTCCCCGTTGTGGGAGATGTGTTGAATTTTATCTGACTCCTGGTTGAATGGTTTCTCATTGCTCGCAGTGTTTGCGAGCTCTCGAGACCTTCTCTGAGAGCGTCTGTTGTTTGGTCGGGAAATTGGTGAGGTCTCCTCAGACCTCTCCGAACAGCAGTGGACAGGGGGGGGGGGCGGAAAGAAGAACGGCGAGGAGTTCGAGTGCGATGTCGCATCGGCTCTTTCGAGGCAGAAGAATGAAACCTCCAACGATGCAGACTGAGACTTCCAAAAGAAGAGAGGCATTAGAGGCGGCTGTCGTGCTTATTCATGCTCTCTCGGGACACATCGAAGCATACTTCAAACAAGAATACAGAGGGGGGATGAGTGAGGAATGTGAGGGGAGAGGTCTGTTGGAGTTTCTCCAAAGTCCGTTAGGAATCTCGAAGACCTGCGAGAGACCCGGATTTGTCCGCATGGTGGTGGATCTGAAGAAAGCGGAACTTTTGCATGCGTCAGTTGCGGGGGTTGGTTGCTCTCCTTTCTTTCTTCCTTTCTTCCTTCAATCCTTCCCTTGTGTGCTGCTAACTTTCTATCTACTCTTCTTTATTTCAACCATCAATCAGGTAATGTAAACAATTTCCGCCTTTCTCGCCCGTCTTTCTTGCAGTCTGGGTGGATGCTTTTGTCCTTCACACAGAAAACAGACGATCGGGTCCTTCCGTTTTTCTCCAGGTCCCTTCCCTGTTTTCCGTTGCAAATCGAGTCGCGGACGGATTTCCCTCGACTTAAAAGATCAAAAATGGAGACCGAACTCCCTCAGATGTTCAATTCTCTTCAATTGAAATGCGAATCNCCCCCTCTCTCTCTCTCTCTCTCAATGCAGCCTTGCCACAGTCCAATTTTGCCGAGGCCGACAGCGTGCGGCCCAGGATTCTCTGAGCAGGTGCCTGAAGGTTTTCGAGAAAATTCCCCTTCCTCCCGATCTCAAAGCGGCAGGAATAGAATCAGAATCAGCAGAAAATCAGGGGACGGGGACAGAGGAGCCAATTCCCCTCTTCCTGATCAACCACATGCATTGTCTGGTCAACTCAGCCACTTTGAAACTCCGCCTGTCGGGACCCGCCGCGGCCTCTCCGGAGTTCTGCACAGTCACCCGCACCCTCGGCCCTCTGCTCGGTATGGTCTCAAAAAGACTGCAGGGACCCGTGGACCCCCGATCACCCCTCGCGTCTCCCCGTGGATTTGCACTAGCTGTAGAAATCGTCAAGAGGGGGGGGTCTCTGTTGGTTTCTGCTCTCCATGGGCAGGCAGTCTGTGAGGCTCTGGTCCAACTCTCACGAGGCCCCAGAGAGACGGCAATTGCCAAATCCCGGAGAGGCCAGGCCCTGTCTGTCCCAGCAGCCCTATGGGTCTCGGAGGCCCTCTTGGCCTCAGACGCTCTGCTGGGTGGGGCACACCCTCTCTGTGCCCAGCTCTGGGCGACAGCAGATGCATTCCAGGCAGCAGGGCTGGAGATGAGACTGCCATCCAAAAGAAAACACTCAATACCTCCCCCCCCTCCACCTTTCTTCCCTCCCCCACATGTGGATCCAGAGGAACAGGAAGAAGGGAACTTGGGTCATGGTGAAGATCACATGGGTGGGGAGGGGAGAAGAGAGGCAGGGGAAAACGATGTAGAAGAGGAAATGGGAGACGAAGACATCGTTGGTCCCCTGGGAGAACCGCAGCCCCCTACCGTGAGGTGGACTCGTCCCTCCACAGCCCCCTCTCCCTCTGCTTCTCACCCCTACTCTGTCTACAAAGGGCCCCTGTCGAGGTTTGCACATCTGGGCCCTCTCAGATCGTCTCGACGAGCGAAAGAGAATAAAGAGAACTCTGAATTTGAAATGGACTTTCACGACGAGAAGAGCCCTCCCGTGCCAGTCTTTGAGCCTTCAGGAGGGAGAGCTGTTCAATTCCCCCTTGGGGCATCACAGAGGGCAAGCAAGGACAGGAAGGGTGAGACGGAAGAGGGGGGTCTCTTTGAAGGAGGGGAAGGTCTTCGGTTTTCTTCCTGGGAGTGTGCTGTCATCCCTCGGCAGCCCTGTCCCGGTGCGGATGAGTGTGTGTTCTATCTGCCCTCAGAAGAAGAGGAGGCGGAAAAGAATGAGGAAAACGCCGAGGAATGCTTATCCGAGTCGAGTGAACACAGCAGTAACAAAAGCGGCGATACAAGGAGTGAGGCAAACACCCAAGAGGGTCTCGGAGCCTCGGAAGATGTCTTCAAGTTGACAAGTCTCTGTCATAGTCAAGAAGAGGGGTGGGCAGACGGAGAAGGAAAAGGAGAAGGAGACGGCGAAGACGACAGAGATCCCGTCACACATTTGGGCCTTCAAAGACCAGTGGGATCTTCAGTCGACGACTCCACTCCCTGCTCACCCCGTTCCGCCCACCCGCGCCCCTCTTCCTCTTCTGTTTCTGTTTCTGCTTCCTCTTCTCTCTCTCATCTTGCCACCCTCACAGTCAGCAAAGCTCTCGACGAGGCACTTGGTGTGATAAATGATGACGAGGAGGAAGGAGAGGACTGGGAGGTGGGCCTGAATAGGGAGGAGAGTGAAGAGAATGGACGAGAGAGGGGAAGAGATCACCACGACAGCCGAGCAAGTGAACTCCCAGAAGCAGGGAGTGAGCAGGTGGAAGCACTTTCCCCCGCTGTATGCCATGACAGTGTATCTCTGTCTCGTTCAATGTCTTCTGCAGGCTCTTCTACTGAGCCTGCTGTTGTCGATGCCGTCTCTGAGGACTGCGTTAGCGCTGCAGTCGCGAATGTGCTGCAGATATGGGAGGAAATGGCAGAGGAGGAGCCAGGGGAGGGGAGAGAAAAGGAAGAGGAAGGGGGGGTGCGGCAAGAGTCTGGTGCGCATTTGGGGGGGGAAGAGGGTGAAGAGGGAGTTGTTGGAAGTCATTTTGAGGAGATGGGAGAGAAGGGAAAAAAGGGGGGAGAAGGTGGGGTGAACCAAAGTCATTTGGAGGAAGCACGGAGGAGAGGTCAGTTGGAGGATGGAGGTTTCAAGGAAAGCAACCAAGACGGAGAGGCAGGGAAGGCAGAAACCCTTTCTCTCAGTAATTTGAGGCCGACAGACGAATTTGAGATTCTTGCTGATTGTAAAGAGGAAGGGGAAAAAGACGGTCATGGTGACACATCGCAGTTTCTCTTCACCACAGAAGGTTCCCATTCTGCCGAAATTCGGAGACGTGCCAAAAGCATCCTACAGGAATGGGAACGCACACACGAAGCAGCCGAGGCTCTAAACGACCATGCCATGAAGATGCAAACTAGGGGTGTACCCACAGCCCAAAGTAACATGCTCCCATCAGGTCCCGATTTCACCACTCCCTTTCCTCCCGACCGACAAACGGCATCATCCCGCCGTCCCCAGACAGCAGACGTACGCACATATTCACAGCAGCAACACGCAACCAATGCACTGTGGTGCGGTTCTCCAGTCAAGTCCCCTCGCTATGACCCCCTCCGCTTCTCTCCCAGTGACGTCGACTCTCACTTTCAGATCATCGGGGTATCCCGACTGAATTTGGAGGGACGTGCAGAGTCTGCCCCTCCTCATGCGTGCGTCAAAAGTGGAATTCGGAATGCAGTGGGAGACGATCATGCCGACCCACGAGTAACCCGAGAGGTTTCTGCCGTCTCTACCATCAGGGCCGAGTCTGCAAGGACAAAGCCTCGATCTCCCTGTCACCTGCCGTCTCCTCATTTGGGTCTCCGAAGAATGCCCTCGCAAGACCCTCAAGATGGACTGAAACGCCTCAGAGCAGCACTCAAGTCGGGACAGGAACGCGCTCTTGGAGATTTGAACCGTCTCCCTCCCTTCTCCTCCGCTCAGGTCGTTGACTTCTTCTGCAGTGGCTGCGCCTTTGCGTACCTAGCCACTCCCGCTCCCGTCTCGTCCCTCCCTGGGCAGGAAAGAAGAGAGTCCCTCCCCTTCCCCTCACCCGCTCTGACCGATGAGGGCGGAGAGGTCTTCCAAGGAGATCTGAACCGTTCCCACGAGTCCCTCCTGCCCGAGCTTCCACCCTCCAACGGAACAGACGAGGCAGGCTCAGTAATCGAGGAAGCAGACCTCTGCAGAGACACAGGAGGAGACAGAGACCCTCTGCATGAGCAAGGAGACTACAATGTGGCACCAGCAGTAGAACGGGGGAGAGATGGGGGCAATCAAGTATCGTCAACTCCCCAAGGTGCTAACCCCGTCCCCCTCCGAGTTTGCAGATCTGCACTCGGACCCCGAGTCTCCACCCCCCTGCCCTCTTTCCCCTTCCCTCCCTACCTGTCTCCAGACCTTTGTGCCCTCCCTGCAACTGTCGGAGGGACCGCAGAGACTTCAGGGTTCTATCACGCAAAGCACAGGCGATGCGGGAGACCCAAATCCTGTCCCTCTCACACAGGGCATCCGGGTCGACAAAGCACATTCCAACCACAAGAAGCACAAAGATGTCCCCGACAACGTCCGAAGGCCAGCCACAGGGTTCGACTCTCCTCCTACCCGTGTGGGTCCAAACCCCCCTCTGCTTGTGCTTCCAGATCCCCCTTTGTCCCGGCACCCCTGTACAGCCAGTCCCGTCCCGAGACACCCTATGCAAAGTTCCCCTCCCCCCCCGGCAGTGTGATCAGCCAAAGGAGAGGCAGGGCAGATCGTGCTCGAAAGGCCCGCATCATCTCTGCACAAAGAAGAAGTGCATCTCCCACTCTTCCAAGTGAAAGAACAAACACACCAGCCACTCACTCACGTCCCCTCTCCTCTGCTGCCGCCACCCCCGCACCCTCCCGCCCCGCTACCGCGCTAGGACGCACAGGTGCCCCTTCCAGCTACTGGAACCGAAACAACCAGACAGACGAACCATTCGCACTTGTCCCTCTGCGTCCTCGCACAGCAGGTCCTTCTCGGATTGGATCCCTCAAACGGCCATCCTCTGTCCGACACACACGAAGCAAATGCATCCATGGCCAGGTCGGGTGGAGAGGCCGTCCTGAATTTCTCCCTCATGCTGTCAATACAGGAGACAGAAGCATCCTCCCTCCACCCTCCTGTCCCAGGTGCGGGGCTGTCGATGCCTGGCTTCCGAGAGGAAGGGGCGGGGGGGACAGACTGATTGCTCTAGTGCCCACCCCAAAGCCGAGACCGCTCTCAATCGACCGCCCGGCCAATCTGATCATCAAAGAGCCCCAAGCAGTCCCCCCCCCGTGCAAGGGACAGAAGGTCCAGGTGGCCTTTGGGCCTCATGTGTATCCAGCCTCTGAAGACCCGAAGAGCAAAGACGAGGAGGAACACGCGTGGTTGCTTCCTCTCCAGCGTCATGTCGTGACGCCAGTAGAGTTCCTTCCAGAGGCATGTGTCCCTGAGGCGGTGCCAGACCCCGTCAGGGCCACCCACCTGCGGATGAATCTTCTGTCTACTGGGGCCAGGAGGGCTTCTGAGACGGCGATGGAGGTGTTCAGTAAGATTCTGGAGAGACAGAGACGGAATCCGGCCAGACAGATGCGAAGAGAACTGGACAGACTTCGACAGATACAGGACGAACGAACTTTGCAGAGAAAGAGAGAACGAATGCTCCCCCCCCCTAGGCATGTTAAACCCCCTAGATCTCTATGGGTGCAGTACATGCTGGACATGGGAAGACCCCCCGAATTGCGTGACCAAAAGCTGGCTTCTGTTCGTAGAATAAAAAAGGACAAGAGGAGCGTGTTTCCCGATGAAGACTCAGACCAGCTCCTGTCCCTCCAGCAGATCCAAAGACTCAACAGGGCGCTGGTAGACCCTCCTGACTGGAAATATTTGGGGTGTCGGAAAGTGCTCAAACCTCAAAAGAAGGGGAAAAAGGGAGAAAAGACTAAGGCAAGACGGAGGGCCCAGTTAGCTCTTGCCATCTTCACAATGTTCCAGCGGGTCTGTCGACCTTTCACGTTCTATCTTTTCCATGTTTCTGCTTCCCCGCTCTCTTCTATTATTCCCTCTTAAAGGTGGATTTTCCCTCCGTTTGTTGATGCTCTTGAAAGGAAGACATGCAAAAATGCCTTCTGCCGGTTTTTCATAGCTCCTTAAGGCTCGTCTTCATTCTTTTATCAATCTGTTTCCCTTTCTGGTTCGATCATTTCTTCTTTCTTCATCGTGTTTCCATTCTTCCTTGCACCCCTTCCTTCCTTCTTTGTGATCACTCACAGGTTCGGAAGAGGGTGGCCGCGAAGAGACGGGAGGAAGGCGCGCACGTCGCAGAGGTCCCCGACGTCTTCCGTGCTCCGACAGTGTTCCTCATGCCTCCGCACACGAGGAGGCCCATGAGTGAGGTGGCAGGGACGCTCAGGGAGAGAGAGGCGTTGTGCATTCACATGCAAAGACTGCGACTCAACAGACCCCACACCGCGGCAGATGCCGAAGGAGTGCGAAAGCAGATGCAGAAACTCGACTCTTCAAACAAAAAAGGGAAGTTCGACATGACCCGCTATGCTGCCGAGCTCCCTTGGCAGTTCCTTAATGACTCAGATCATCTTCTCGAGATCGACAGAGACACCCTAGCGGAGTCGCGTCTCTTCAACCCCCTCCTTCCTGCGCACATGAATCCGCGTCACTGGAGAGGGAAGGACGGAAGACTGTATCTTTCTCCCTACAGACAGTGCCCCACTGTCCCTTTACGGCGCCATTCCTCTTCCTCCCAACAACACCCCCTCTCCGCTGGTCCAACCAAAGACCCCCGATCGTCTCCACACAGGAGCAATACCAGCATGTTGTTTGACCCTAGAGGCTCTCTCTGGAGTTTGCGTCAGTGGATTCTTGGCAGGCGGTTTGCCGCAGTCAAGATTCAACAATGGTGGAGAAACAGACACCAGAGGATTCTACTCAAGTCAGTCAGTCAGTCAGTCAGTCAGTCAGTCAGTCAGTCAGTAATTGAGTCAGTGAGTCAGTCAGTCAGTCAGTCAGTCAGTCAGTCAGGCTGCATGCTTTGCAATGTTTCCCCTTACACGTGTGCCACAACCCTGTGTCTGCATGTCAGCCCTCGTGCAAGGAGACCAATCGGTCGAGTAGAAGCCAGAAAGAAAGAAGTAGACACAACAAATGAGGGCCCTACCCTTGTGCGCTCTTCAACAAATAATCACAACAAACAAAAAATTGTGCACACAACAGGACAGACATGTAATCGTCATCCCCATTTCCCTTTGTTATCCTCCCGATCTTCCTTCATTGACCTCTTCTCTCTTTTCTGTGCAGAGTGTACCGTCTGTTCAGACTGGCAACGACTGTGGTGAAGATCCAGAGGCACTGGAAGCGTCACAGGACCAGACTGACGGTTCACTTCGTCCTTCGTGTCCTCTCTCTGATTCAGAAGAGGTTCAGGAGGAGGTTCAACGAGAAGACACGGGCAGCCGTGATGATCCAGTGCATTGCAAGGATGTACCTGGCTCGCTGTCTTCGATGGAGAATGGAGGAAGAGGAGCTAAAACAGGTGAGAGAAAAGAGAAGGCAAACTGAGGAAAGACACAAGAGGGGTCTGTCTTGAGTGCGCCTATGACAACAAAGTCAGACAGACAGGAAATTGACGAGGTAAAAAAATGTACAGTCAGAATGCAACCCGCCTAGTCTCTTTTGAGACCAAGCAGGCTCAGTTTTCGTATTGTCCTCCTTTCTTCCTCTTCTGCTTCCCGCCTTCCTTTCTCTATTTGACCCATGCAAACCTACCCTGCCTTGACCGACTCCTCTCAGGTCCGAGCAATCGCACCCACCGTCGGAGTCACAGAGGAACAGGAGGAGAGGATCGAACGAATTTACGTCCGACGGTCAAGCACGACAGTCAAGATCTCCCGCTTGCGAGCATCCTTCAAGCGTTCCGACACAGCAACCCTGCGTCGCAGTTCTCGAGCCTCATTCGATGCCCTTGCAACATGGCGTGCCACCGTCTTCTCTCTGATCTCCTCCGGGGACACTCCGCAGTCAACGCCCCCGAACTTACAGGCGGGCCTCCTGGCTGCACCAGCCGGGCCAAACCCTCGGTTTCCTGCAGCTCGACACAGCACCCCTGCAATTCCTTCAGTCAACCAGCTTGGCCTCAGCAGTCACGGCAGCAGTAGCAGCAGAGCAAGCAGCTCAAAAGAAGAGACGGGGGACGACGAGTCATCAGACCTCCCTGACTACTTTTCTCCCTCCTCGGCGGCACAGGGGAATTCTGCAGAGGTTAGTAAACCTGTGTGTGTACAATAATCTCAGGAAGGCATGCGGTGGGGGGGAATGAGGGACTTGTGCAAGGAGAGTCTGCATGCATGTTGTGACGATTTCTTTGGTCATGCCTTTGTCGCCTCTTCCCCTCCTTTGGCCCCCCCCTTGTCTGTGCCCATTGTTGAAATTCTTCGACAAGGAAGGCATGGCGTCACTCCAACTGGAACTAGCGTCTGCATATCTTCAAGCTTGCGCTCACTTCGGAAGCAAGGATATCAACGTTTGCTTTGCATTATTCTCTTCATGTTCCTTTGGCTCCCTTCTGCAGTCCAAAGGACCAGACAGCATTGAAGAGGAGAAGAGCAGCGACGGCTGGCCCTCTCACGCGCAGTCTCTGAAGTCTCAGAGCGGTCCTCTCCTTCAGACACAGGGGACGCTGCTTCCTCGAAACAGCAGGAGCTCCATCCTCTCCCGTCACGACACCGACACAGGGGACGGGATAGGGACCCGGAGCGGCAGAGACAGAGACAGAGACAGAGAGAGAGGCCATGTGGCATTTGAGGATTCAAGCGAGAGAGAGAGAGGGACGGAGGGAGAGGGTCCCCACGGCAGCTCTGGGGAAAACGAGGCGGCGGGTCTCTTTCAGGATTGCGAAGAGTGCGGGAAAGGGGAAGAGAAAGGGGAGGCAGAAGGAAATGAAACAGACCAGCCTAGTGGAGAGGGACGAGAAGAAGGCGTTGGAGCGGAGGCAGAGGAAGGGGAGAGAGACCAGGGGGGATGGCCCCATGGAGACGGAGAAGCCCTCAACGAATCTTCTTCTTCGTCTGCTGGGAATCTTCTCTGCATGACTTTTCATCCTGCTTTTGCGAACACATTCACGTCCACTCCGGCAACGGTCAGTTAGTCAGTGTGTCAGTCTGTTTGTCCCGTCGTCAGTGAGTGACTCAGTGCGTCTGTCAGCCCGTTAGTCAGTGTGTCGGTCAGCCAGTTTGTCAGTCAGTCAGTCATTCAGTCAGTCAGTCAGTCAGTCAGTCAGTCAAGTCAGCCTTTTAGTCATTCAGTCAATTAGTCAGTTAGTCTGTCTACCAGTCAGTGAGCCTCTCATTCATTCATTCATTCATTCATTCATTCAGTCAGTCAGTCAGTCAGTCAGTCAGTCAGTCAGTCATTCAGTCAGTCAGTCAGTCAGTCAGTCAGTCAGTCAGTCAATTAGTCAGCCGCTTGTCACGCCTGAAAGACAGACAGAGGGCTCGAAGGGAGAGGTTTGCATGACAGTCAAAATGAGTTGGGTGACAATCCGGATTCTAATGCTCCATGATCGGATTTCATTCCTTCCTTCTAGGTCCGCCTAGCTGGCACATCTGTCTGTGGTTACATCGCCTTCAGGAGACCAGCGAGCGAAAGCGCAGAGAAAGCCATCAAGTAGCGCGCCAGTCTGTCCGGGCCGGATCTAAGAAAAAAAAGGTTGAAAGAATTTTCGTTGAACGTGTGTGTGTGTGTGTGTGTGTGTGCGTGTTGTATATGTCCACTCAATTTCGAGACTGGCTCGATGTGTGATGGGGCATCTTCAACTTGAAATATGATAACACCTGTCATGCTCTTTGTCTATTGCAGCGACCTCAGAACGAGAGGAGTTCATCTGCCCCCCTGGTCGCCTCTCCTTTCCTCTCTTCTGACCCTCCTCCGGGCCAACTGGCACAAAGGGAGCGCGCACAGTCCTCCCCAATGGTAGCCCCAAACCCCCCCCCCGGTCATTCTCACCCCTCATTTGGGCGTTCGGCCGGGTCTGCAGGGGACGCGTTGGAGATCCAGGGCGCGTATGCCGAGCTGACGAAAGGTCTGGAGGCTTACGATGCTCGTCGGTCAAGTGACACTGTGGGGAATGAGGACGAAGAAGAGGAACGACCTGAAACCCCTGCGTTGATTGCCTTGGCGGAGGCCTTGATCGCAGAGATGCGAGCTGAAGCTCTGGCAATACTTCATCAAACTGATGGAAGTGAAGTGGCGCACCTTCACACTGTAAAAAAGGACTGACCTGCGGAACTATAAGCAAAAAAAAGGTAGTCCTATAGTTACTAGCTCACCGAACCTCTAGCCGAATCTTTGAAAAGTCACTTTGCTGTCATACTGTGCATCGATCAAAAACCTATGATTTGATTAATCAAAAAACAATTAGTGAATAAACTAACAAATAAGTGTCCTTAATTCAAAGGAAGGCGTGCAAGAAAATAGTTACAAAATAGGATAAAATAGGACAGTAGGATGGGATTCAAAATATGTAGACTGGTCCACTACATAACAATACTAAGATGAGTAAGATAAATGTAGATAAATAGAAAATGACTTAAATAATATATGGCAGTGATATAAAAATAAAAGAATTAAAATTCAATAGAAATAATGCAGATAATAGAAGAATAGGACTAGGAATGAGAAGAATTGATAGATCATGCAGAGATTGGTATGAGAGTGTTGATTCCACCGACACCAACAAAAAATAGAAATAACTTAATAATAATTAACTTGAAGGCTATAGTGCCGCTACACTGCTAGAAACGCACACTAAAAAGATGTGTTCCCGATACTATAAATTAAAATTTTAAGACTTATAAATACTTCAGTATATAAATAAGATTAAATTAAAGTAATACAATATAACAGTGATATATGCATGGTAATGCATGGTTTTGTTATACAGTTTTAGTAAGGCTGAGAAAAGGTGCATAAGGTGCTGGTGCTGGTGCAAAAACAAGTTTGCACCTTAAATCAGGTGCAAAACAGGTGCAAAATAAGGTGCACCGTTTACCCTATGAAAGCTAGCGTAGCGTTGTGAAGGTCTGACAAGCAGTTGTGTTAGGATGAAATGAAGTACGCGCGCATAACGTGCGTAGGGCGCATGCATGCATGCATGCCGGGAATTAATTGTGCAGCATGCAGTCTCTATGAAGACATCCGTTGTTTGTCTTACAGAACAGAGATAGCAGAACTACCCATGCATGACAGAACCTTTATCCGTATGTAGGAGCTGATCCCAGCTACGACTAGCTGAGGGCCTACATCCCTACGTGGTAGTGAGAGCCTGAACCGGCCTCAGTGGGTTTGCGTGCTCTCGTTTCATCGATTGAACATGTGAACAGTCCATCTTCTGCTGTGCGAGTGCAAAGTTACGGATTAACTTTTGTCGCCTGCACGCAGCCACATCTTGAAGTCCGTAATCAGTAGAGAGCCACGTCTTTCTTTTCCCTTGAAAGTTTGTTTCGATGTCGGTGCCTGATCGCTTCGGGGAGTTCGTTCTCGCTGTCGAGAGACTCGAGAAATTCAAGCATGTCTCTTTTCTCGAAGTGCACAAGAACGGTCGATCTCTTCTCGACGAAGGAAAAGAGCTTACAGAGAAGCTCTTTATTGCTGCAGGGGGCAACTTAGAGACTCTACAGTCCCGGCAGAAGCCCAACTTTTCCGTTTCAACAACACCGCCCTCTACCAATACAGAGGGTGTCACGAAGAAGAAGACTCGCAGAAGCAAAAAGATGACGGGAAGAGCCTGGGCCCGCAAGCAATCAAGCAAGACGAATGAAGAGAATGCACCAAAGTTGATGACGTCTTCGGGGAAGAAAAACAAAAGTGCAGATCGTCTGTCCGCGTTGCCATCATCGCAGGCAGATGGAAAGAAAGAGAAGAGCCCGTGCAGAGGAAGTGGGTGGAGGCCTGTGGCGTCCGTTCCTGATGCCCCACCCAGTCAGGAAGAGTGTGTTGAGACAGAAGTGAGTGGTCTGCATACTCTGCCCCCAAAAACATTCGTAAGAGCATCAGAGAATGGCAGAGGAGAAGTGAGAGAGACAGAAGACCCGTCTTCATACACTGGTTGACCGACAGACCAGGAGGACGTGAATATGCACCATCCCGCAAGTGGAGAGATGCAGCTAGAGATGGAGTCTATGGGTCCGTCTGATTTTCTCCCTGTGATTGCTCCAGCCGGGGGACATTCACAGAATGAAGAGGTAGTTCCTATGTTGCTTAGTGTTCTGCACTCCACTTTGCAAACGCAGAGGAAACCAGGGAGAGCCGAAAGGAGGACCGCAAAGCAGCAGAGGAAGAGGGAGAGAAAGAAAGAAGCTAAACACCAAACACAGTTGTATGCAATCAGACAAACTCGAACGGGGGATCACCAGACGACCCTCGGTGGTTCCCCTCAGAAGGTAGCTATACAGACGCAGGGGGAGAGCGTTTGCGTGCACACAGGTTTGTGTAGGGGATCTACAGTGCAAGACGAGATGGGAAGAGCGGCTGTCCTTCAAGGCCGTAAAGAGAGGAAGAAGATGCGAAAAGAGTGGAAGAAGTAAGAAACGCGGAGGGTTGAAATCAAAACAATTCGACAGGAGCAGACAGAGGCGAGGGGTTTTGGTAATCAGTCAATGCTTCGCCTTAGAGAACCTTTGCCAGCTTCAGAGACCGCTCCTCGTAGATTTGGCTCCATTCGCCTCCGTGGATGTGTCGAAATGAAAGGTGTGCGAGAAACAAGGGGGCTTGGGAGTTCTACACCTCTGCTGAGAAGCGTTGCCCCGCCAAGGAGAATCAGCAGCATCTATCAATCCGATCAAGAGCACACACCGAACACACAGCACGAGGGGTACAGAGTGGAAGAATTGCCTCCGTCTGTCCAGGCACTTTTTCAGGAATCTTGGGCACGATATGCGATGGGAATGCCCATTTACTGAGCAAGAGAGTAAGCAGAAGGCATCGTGCAGGGAAAAAACAATTGATGAGGGTGCAACGTAGTAAGTGATCATGTAGGCATGGAGACGGCGTGTGTCTCTATTCAGTCTTGTTGTACGACTGTCCGATCTCGTCCGTTTGCATTCGTTCTTTTCGTTTGAACAGTCGTCTTGGCCTGTTTATCTACCCTGGGGGATCGAATTCTTGCAGTGGTTGTCGTTTGGTTTGATAAGGGAATATCTGTCTACGCTCGGCAGGAATTTTTTTTTTCGGTGATCGTTTCAATCGTTGCGTGCCTTTGCTCAGCCGCGGGGCGCGGCGTTGGAGAAAGGGGGCACGGTGTGGGTGAAGAAGGAAGGGAGGAGATGGAAGCAGGTGGCATGCAGTAAGGAGACAAAGCAAAGAGAGGAAGAGAAGAAGAGCTGACAGTGACTGACGGCCAGAAAGGGAAGACTCTGTTTGCGTAGCATGACGGCTGAAATAAGGCAGACATTCAGATCGATCAGAAAAAGAGAGAGCAAGAGTTGAAGTAGGCAGAGGTGGCTGTATTGGCTACGGATTAGCCAATCAGAGGAACAGTTCATCTCATGTGCTGCTGCATTCCAGGTTCAAATCCTGTGAACGATTCTTTATCCCGCTTTTCATGTGAGAAAAGAGAGTCTGCTTTGTAATCAGTCGTCATAAGCCTAATCAGCAGCAAAGGCTGGAAGAAGGAGAACATGACTTGAGGTGACTTGCATAGATTCGAGACCGTTCTGTATGGACCGCGCCTTTTTGAGATCAAATTGCCTCATGCTGATGAAGTGGCGGGACGCCACTCTAGAGGGAGGGGGCACGTAGCGTTGTGAAGGTCTGACAAGCAGTTGTGTTAGGATGAAATGAAGTACGCGCGCATAACGTGCGTAGGGCGCATGCATGCATGCATGCCGGGAATTAATTGTGCAGCATGCAGTCTCTATGAAGACATCCGTTGTTTGTCTTACAGAACAGAGATAGCAGAACTACCCATGCATGACAGAACCTTTATCCGTATGTAGGAGCTGATCCCAGCTACGACTAGCTGAGGGCCTACATCCCTACGGCTAGGTTTCCAGGGTTGATTTCTAGTGCTCCTAATGGCCAAAAGGCGCCTCAGTCAAGGCCTAAAAGCTTTTTATGATATAGA
>JAHBMJ010002251.1:9091-21136 GCA_018398765.1 Chromera velia | reverse complement strand
CCCCCCCCCCCCCCCCCCCCCCCGTGCAGTCTCGGTCGGCTGCTTTTCTTTTGAACAGTGTGTGTGCACAGTCCGCCCCAAAACCTTGGCCAAAGGTGTGCACGTTTTGCCTTGCCTTGGCTTGTTTTTCTTGTTTTGTTCGTGCAGACGCGAAGAAGACTTCAAAGGTCGCCATCTAATGAAACGACAGAGAGAAGAAACAAAGAGTGGAGAGCGACGAGAGAAGAGCAAGAGAAAGAGGGGAACAAAGGGGACGATCGAGGTGCCCCTGGCTTCCCCCTCCCCCCCTCTCTCACACACACAGAAACACACACATCCGTTCCAGCCCCCCCCACACACACATTTGGAGGCAGGAAAGCACGGACAGGAAACCCCCCGACGGAGATGCATAAGACAAGAAAAGGCCACATACCTGGAGTATCGTCGGCACGCAGAAGGGCATGTACTGCTGTGCGTGCACGAGGAGACGCACGAGGTCTGCATGTCCGACGGCGAACCCCATTTTCCACCCAGTGGAGGAGAACGTCTTTCCAAAAGAGGAGATCGTCAGCGACCTCTCCCACATGCCTGCCACATTTGCGATACGGGGCAGGGGGGAGATGAGGTGGCCCTCTTGGGTCTCTGACGGGAAGATCATGTGCTCATAAACTTCGTCACTCAGCACAACGGCCCTCGGCGCTTTCCTCTTCACAACCTCTGCAAGTTCCTCCAGCTCTGCATGTGTGAACACCTTTCCCGTCGGGTTGTTGGGGGAATTCAAAAGAACTATTCGGGTCCTCTCCGACAGCGTCTCCTCTAGAGCTTCCATGTCGATCTTCCACAGAGAGGAGGTGAGGGGAGCCTGTGGAGCACGTGACTGGTCTTTTGAGCTGTTGCCACTTCTCGCTGGGTCTTCTTCTTTCCTCTCCTTCTCTTTTTCTTCTTCTTCTTCGGTTGGAGAAGGAGAGCGGAACCTCATGGGGACGTATCTGGGGACAGCCCCTGACATCATCGCCCTGCATGGAGTCGGAGCAATCAATCAATCAACGGGAAGGAAGGAAGGAAGAAGGACTTGAGGAGAGAGACAAACAGACAAGCAGGCAGGCAGGCAGGGACACAGGAGACTGAAGCATTCCCATGCATGCCTGTTCTTCTGTTTCACTTTCACAGAAATTGACCGACATACACGAAGACAGAACGAGAAAACAAAAACGGAGGCCTACAGGCAGGCAGGCGTTCACAGTTGATTCGATTCAATTTCCTTCTCTTCTTTCCGAATCAACTGCCTGACTGAATCACTTCCTACCTGCCTCCCTGTCTGCCTGCTCGACTGACCAACTGCCTGCCTGACTGATTGACTGACTGAGGCAGGTAAATGTCGAAGAAGGGTTCGAAGACAACCACCTCGTCCCCGGGGTTGCAGAGGGCCTGCAGGTCTTCGATCACATGTTTTTTTTTGGGGGGGGGGGGGGGGGGGTTGCAGAAACCAAAAAAAAAAAAAAGGTTGCAGGTCTTCGATCACAAAAACAAACGAAGGAGGGAGGGAGGGCAGAGAATGAATGCATTGAGCGGACTCAGACAGACAGACTCTATCGTCCTTTCTGTGCCCTTTTCTCTTCTGTTTTTTTCTTTCTTCTTTTAGCGCTCTCTCTCAGTGGACAGACTATATCGTCTTTTCTTCACTTCACCTTTTCCGAATCGCTTCCTTTCTTTCGGACAGACAGACAGACTATATCGTCTTTTCTTTTCCTTTTTCTCCTTCTTCATTCTCTTCTGTTTCTTTCTTTCTTCTTTTGGCGCGCTCTCTCAGTGGAAGGGTACCAGAGCTCCAGGCCTTAAGCGTACCCTGCGGCCCTTCCTTGCCCAGTGCAGGCTTACGCCTTTGCACTTCCACATTCTTTCCATCTGGACGTGTTCGTTTTTTTCTTCTCCTTTCGCTTACGAGGCAGCAGCAGTAGCAGCAGCAGCCAGGCCCCCCTAACCGCCAGCAGCAGCAGCAGCAGCACTTTCTTTTTTTCTTTTTTCTGGGGTTCCCTTTCTCTTTTCTTTTCTTCTTCTGGGGTTCCCTTTATCGTTTCTCAGCCACAGCCCCTCTCTTCTTGTTGGATCTCTTCAGACAGACAGACAGACAGACAGACAGAGACATGAGCAGACAGATATGTACAAAGGCAGCCACGTAAATGGAGGACAGTTTAAGATAGAATGGCGGACCGGAGGGATGAGTGAAGAGACAGGCAAACCAAGAAGAAGTTATGAACATCAAAGCGGGACGAACATTGATTGCGATATGCACGACAAATGACAAAACATTCCCGGAAGAACAAGAAAGAAAGAGAAAAAGCCTCAACGGAATGCCTTCAGAGGGCGGATTAGAAGGGGCGGAGAGCAAGGAAGAAACAGAAGACAATTAAGTGGACGGACCTGGAAGCACGTGAAGAGCACCTGGGAGGACCCGACTGACACGAAGACGTTTTCTCTGGGGTCCAAACTCGCTTGCTTGAGAATAGGCTCGTACTTTTTTGCAACGCCCTCACAGAGCTTCGGCCAGCCTCCACTCGGGCCGTATTGGTGGACCTGCGGGTCGATCGAGGGCGTTTTCTTGTTTTCATTTTCTCTCTATATATTTGTTTATCTCACACTATCCGCATGTGTGTGTGTGTGTGTGTGTGTGTGTGCCTGTGTCTGTGTCTGTGTCTCTGTCTTTCTGAGAGAGGAGAGCGAGAGGAAGGGGGAGAGGGAGAGAGAGCGAGAAAGAGAAAGACGGAGAGAGGGATGGAGGGAGAGCGCTAGAGACTGTTGCGTCATGCTGCCTGCGCGGTCACAAATGCAAATAATCGCCCGAAAAACAAAGCCCTTCAGTGAAGCAAGGGGCACATGGGGACATCCAAACGTTCAAGATCGAACGGTGAACAATGCCATGGCAGAGAACATCCACCGGCTCACCCACAACGCTCTTGCATCGAAGGTCAAATACGCTGTCTACATCTGCAGGGCGCAAAAGGCGTCATGCCGTGATGCAAACACCAACCTTTATCCACCCCACCACACATCCTGTCTCTGCTGTGACGGTTCAAAACATGCCTTCTGCTGAACTCCTCTCTCACCCCTTCCGTCTATGTACACTCTCCGTGAGAGTGAACGCAAGACTACGGGAATCAGACTGCATGACACACTGACCTGCCAAGGCCCTTCCAGCGCGGTGTGAGCGCTCTCAGTCAGAAAGGGCGGGGGCTTCCAGTCAGGAAACCCCTGTCCCAAGTTCACTGCCTGGAAGCGCTGCGCCATGGGTGTGAACTCGGCCCACACGGTTGGACGCAGCAGAGACGCTATGCGACGAGACGGCTGACTGGTCATGTTGAACCGGGTAGGATAGGCTTCGTACTTGGGAGAGTCTGGCGGGAAATTGACGGGGGGGGGTCCAGCTATCAGGAGCACGACTCATGCCTGAATGGTGGCATGTCGTGCGAGCGTCCTCGTCACGCTCTGAGGACAATGCATGTTAGTCAGGGAGTGTGAAACTCTGAATGGGGAAAAGCTCGGAAATCCTCAGCGCGCGTGCGCGCTCGGCTTGCGCGCGCATGCACACTGCATGCATGCATGCTTGCCGCGGCTTCCGAGCGAACCCTCGATCACTGCGTCTGTGCTAGAGACTGAGTGAGAGCAGAGAATCAACGTGGTAGTACGGTGGTACATCCTGTATGAAATCATGCCATTCCAAAGTTCATCAAAGCCGCAAAGGAGCAACCGCACCGGACAACGTCAGTGCATCATTTTGCGTTTGCTCTGACAAGGAGACGGAATTCTTTGAGTCACTGCATGTACTTTTCTTTCAATCAAAGTGCTTTGAATTGGTTCCTTTGACAAAAAAGAGCCCGTTGCCGGTAAGAGGGAAGGGCACCATGGCTTCCCTCGAGGAGATCGTGGATGGAAGTGCTTTGGAGTTTTCTTTGGGTTTTCTTTTGGTGGCAGGTCTGGTCTTTGTGGCAGCTCGGCATGGGATCGTGGCGTCCATAGATGAAGGAGACGGAAACGCCGTATCCGGCAAGACAGCAAGGCTGGCTGCAGAGCTGCAGAGGAAAAGCTTCCACATGATAGGCGGCATCGCCATCTGCGCGGTGTACCACTTTGGGATCAAACACGGGTTCTTGATACCTGGCAACTTGAGTGGGGGGAACAGAGAGAGAGAGGGGACTCTCGACGGGGCGGTGTTGTTTATGTTCGTCACGGCGGTTGTATGGTCCATAGAGGTCTCTCGGATTATTTTCCCGTCTCTGCAGACGCTGTACATGTCTGCGTTTAAAGACCTGGTAAGAGCAAAAGAAAAGACGAAGGCGGCGGGGATCGCCTATTTCCTTCCAGGAGCCCTCGGGGCGATGTTGGCGTTTCCGCCGGGGGTGGCGATTTTGGGCATATTGTATCTTTCAGCAGGGGACACGGCAGCCTCAATAGGCACTGCGTTGGGGAACATTCCGATTGGGAATACACCCAGGAAGGTGGAGGGGAGTGTGGGGTGTCTGGTCGTTTCTTTGGCTTTGGGGTTGGCGTTGAGTCTTCCTCTTGATGTTGCGTTGGTTGCTGCGGTGACTGTGACTGTGGCCGAGGTGATGGCAGAGATTATGCAGTTGGACGATAATTTGGTGATACCCATGATGGGGGGGTTGGGGGTGCACATCGGGTGCAATCCTCCCCCGTATGGGCGAATTTTGCTCTGTTTGATGATTGGGTTGGTAATTGGGGTCGGGTTGGGGGCTGGGGTGGGGGCTTTGTCGTCTTCCAAACTGTCGGGGAAAGGGGGGGGGGTAGAGACGGGAAAGGAGAAAGGGAGTGAGGCACAATGGGTGAAATCTCCTAATTAAGTGTGGACATACATGCAGAGTGAGAACAAACGGGAAAAAAGAAAAGAAGAGGAAGGAAGAATCGACGTTCGGTTGAGGTCTTTCTTTTGATTTCGGGGGGGGATCTTTTTTACTCCAACCAAGGCGGTGTTGGAGAGGAGGAGAGAGACGGGGGGGGCACTCTCTAAGTAACTGACTGAATTTCTTAGTGAGTCAATGAAAGAATGAATCGAGGCGGGAAGGGATTTTCAGAGCTGTCGATTGATGTGTCGCGTCTGATCGATTGCTTTACGTTCGTCTTCTGGCGTTTGATTTTTTCGCGAGAGTTTGCCGTCTGTTTTTGTGGCTTCTTTTTCTTAACACAAATCCTGTTGGAAGGATTGTTTATTTCTTTTCTTTTCAATATTGCCCTTGTGATTGATCGATCGAGGCTGCTGTCCCAACTGACTGACTGACTGACTGAATGGTTGACGGACTTTCTTCTTCGTGGGTTCCGTTTCTTTTTTTTTGTTCTTTTTGCTGACCGAGAGAGAAAGGAATCCTCCTGAGGGCAAAGGAAGAAATCCGAAAGAGCGCGAGACGGAGAGAAAGAATGGACGCTCGTGTGTGTCGCCTCTTTTCTTGTTCTTCCTTCCTTTCTTCATTCATTCCTTTCCGTGGCCTGATGGAGTGAAAGATTTTTAAATCTTGGCTTCTTCAATTTTCTTTCTCTTCTTCTTCTTCTTCCTTTCTTTCTTTCTTTCTTTCTTTGCTTCTTTCTTTCTTTCTTTCTTTCTTTCTTTCTTTCTTTGGGCGCGTTTGTTGGACTAACATTAGGCTGGCGCGAGGGTGGAGCGTTTTCCCTTCTTTTTGCATTTGTGGTTGTTGTTGTTGTTGTTGTACTGGAAACTTGCTCTCTCTCTCTCTCTCTCTCTCTCTCTCTCTTTGCGTGTAGACACGAAAGAAGGTTGCAGACGCCGAAGTGAGCCGGTGTTCCTCTCTCTTGAGTCTGACGACTGACGGGGGGGTCCCTCTGTTCTCTCTTCTTGAGTTGAGTTGAGTTGAGTCACGAAAATTTCAGGCAAACATGCAGAGAGGGACTGACACAGACAGAAAAAGAAGTTAGAAAGAAGGAAGGAAGGAAGGAAGCAAGGAAGAGAGGGAGACAAGGAGGGAGAGAGAGAGCAGGCAATAAGGAACGAAAACAGAAAGAGAGAAAGGTAGAGAGTATGAGACAGACAGAAATGACAAGCGAGAACCTTAAGGTAACAGTAACAGATTTTGGCTGTCGAGCGATCTTTTGTCGATTCTCTCCCGGTTTCTCTCAATCGTTTCTTCTGCCGAGGGATGGATGTCCATTCACCTGACTGACGTACATCTCAGTTAACGTTCGTCTCCTTCTGCAGCTAGAGCTGCTGGATGACCAGCTAATTCAAAAAGTCTCCGTTATTTATTTTTGCATATATCAATACATGCCTTTGTTCAGTGCCGCGTTCCTGAGCGAATGAATGCCATCATTATGCTATCATACATGTCGGTCTGTTGTGATGTGTTGTAGTGACGGTGTCTGCATGTGTCTGCATTCATGCTTGGCTTCA
This sequence comes from Chromera velia, assembly GCA_018398765.1. NCBI lineage: Eukaryota > Chromeraceae > Chromera > Chromera velia. Next base: position 14,745 of record JAHBMJ010002251.1, on the reverse strand, counting down.
CATACGTCTGCCAAGTGGAATGCCCAGCACTCAAAGGCTGGTTTGCAGAACTTTGCAGAATTTTCATGTGTCTCTGAGTGAGTTAGTTAGTCAGTGAGTGAGTGAGTGAGTGAGTGTGTGTTTGTTTGGATTTTTGTATGTCTGTTTCTCTCTCTCTCTCTCTCTCTCTCTCTCTGTCTGTCTGTCTCTCTGCATGTGTGTGTGTGTGTGTGTGTGTGTGTGTGTGTGTATGTGTATGTGTGTGTCTGTCTGTCTGTCTGTGTTTGTTTGTTTGGATTTTTGTATGTCTGTTTCTCTCTCTCTCTCTCTCTCTCTCTCTCTCTGTGTGTGTGTGTCTCTCTCTGTCTCTCTCTCTCTCTCTCTCTCTCTCTCTGTCTCTCTCTGTCTCTCTTTGTCTCTCTGTCTCTCCCTCTCTCTCTCTCTCTCTCTCTCTCTGTGTGTGTGTGTGTGTGCGTGCGTGTGTGTGTGTGTGTGTGTGTGTGTCTTTGTGTGTGTGTCTTTGTGTGTGTCTCTTTGTGTGTGTGTGTGTGTGTGTGTGTGTGTGTGTGTGTGCGTGCGTGCGTGTGTGTGTGTGTGTGTTTGTATGTATGTATGTGTCTCTTATTGTTATACCTAGGGTTATACAATATGGTGCCATTCAACACTTCAAAAACATCGGGAGTATATAACTTGAAATATGATTCAAAAAATAAAACATAGTACAAAATATGCGTGATTCACTAGCTTTTCATTCAATTTAATTTATCATTTAAACCTAAATCTAGACCTAAATTTAAACTAGCATTTAAATTGTAAAAAAAAAGTATCAGTACAAATAGGATTAGGATTTGAATTTACGTTCCGAGTTTTCCCACCCGGGCCGCCGCGGTCCACTGTTCTAAATGTTTTATTTATAGAAGTTTAATTAATATATCATATATGTCTACTACTCAACCTCCCGTTCTCTGCAGAAAGAGGGCCAGCAGGGTAGGGGAGGGCAGGCAGGACGGGGGGGTGTTTTCCCCAATGGAGTGAGGCCTTCGATCTTCCAAATTGAACATCTGTCTATACAGCGCTTGGCCCGTCTTGTCATGGGAGGATGGACCCCTTATATATAACGAAACGCCTTTATATACAACGCCCTTAAGGCGTAGCCCCTAGACACGTCTCTATATATAATGAGTCTATATACTACGCCCCCCCCCCCCCNCCCCTTATCTAGACCCCTAGCTATTTTGTCACCCAACATCGTCGGGCAAAAAAAAAATTAAGCGGGAACGAGCTTAAATTATTTTTTATTTCTCTGTGATACGCCTAGTTTCGTAGATTCTTCCGTTGCATAGACAAGAAAATAGTGCAAACCATACATTATTCTTGATTGTTAAAGTTTGGTGTGAATTCAAACTATGTGTTGAGTCTGACACTATTCACCGCCAAAAAACCTTTTTAAAATCATGATTCATGAAAAGTTCAAAAGAGACCCTGCGTATAGGTAGAAAAAACGAAAAAAGGGTTTTGTGGGATTCTAGGCAAGGGTTTTACAGGATTTTATGGGATTTTTGCTAAAATTTTCTTTAATATAAGAATTTTATCAAATTTTATGACATTTCAGCTGCACTGGCAGTTTACTAACTTTAACCCTATTGTATACTATATAGAGTGTATATGAATTAAAAGTTTGAGGATTGAAATGCTTCAAATGTTTTGAAAAAAAGTACAGGAAGCTTGATTTAATAATGAGCAAATATTTTGAAGTACTGAAAGCACCGGTGCAAAAAAAACGAAACCATCCCCCCTTTAAGCACCGAAAGACACAGTGATAAACAACCCTGTCCTAGATCTATAGTGACTCCAGTCTTAACATCAAACCGATTTGTGTTCGGATTTGTGATTTCGCATATGCTGCCCATGCACTGCTACAAACATGCCGGGTCACTTCTCATAGAGAGCGTGACTCTTCCGTTTCAAGCTGCCTCCTCTGCAGGTGAACCTGTGAGAGGAACCACATGTAGTCCCCGGAGCGCCTGCCGTACGGGGACCCCGCAGCCTGTTGCATGTACCGAAGGGACTTTGCGGGATCCCCCTTGGCCTCATAAAAGAGTGCAAGATAAAGAGCCCCGTAGAAGTCGTGAATGTCATCCTTTCGTCGGAGCTGTTCGAGTTCCGCTGGCGTCGCTGTGCCTCTGAACATCTCCAGCGTCTTCCTCATGTAGTCCCTGCTGTCTCGATTTACACTCAGCATGTGATCACGGGCATAGTCAAAACCTGCAACAAGGAAAAAAAAAAACACCGTGGCGGTTGAGAGCATGCTTGATTCTGCACCCATATGAGCGCAGACGCGGAAAAGCGAAAGACTTGGGAGCAGCCTTCATCGAGCCCAAATGCACATGTGAACTTCAGGTCAGAAAGAACAAAATGAGCTCGCCGCTAATCCCCACTGGTAGCTGGGAAGACCCTGAGGCCTCCACCTTCTGATCCACCTGTCTCTCTCTGCCCATTCAAATTTGTTGATCGACCAATATCTGCCTGGCTTTCCATACCCCTCCCCTCCCTGTGTCTTTTGGGCATCCATTCATTCATTCATTCAGTCTTTCATTCATTCAGTCCTTGGAACCACTTCATTCACTTGCTCACCCACTCACGTATAAATGCACTGACTGACTGACTGACTGACTGACTCACTCACTCACTCACTCACTCGCTCGTCCATTGATTGCAATCACTCACTCACTCACTCACTCACTCACTCACTCTCCCTCTCATTGCAGTCAATCGCTCACTCACTCAGTCACTCACTCGCCCACTGTCTTACCCGCTCTCTCTCTCTCTCTCTCTCTCTCTCTCTCTGTCTGTCTGTCTGTCTGTCTGTGTGTGTCTGTGTCTGTGTCTGTGTCTGTGTGTGCCTGTGTGTGCCTGTGTGTGCCTGTCTGTCTTTCTCTCTGTCTCTCTGTCTCTCTGTCTCTCTGTCTCTCTGTCTCTCTGTCTGTCTGTCTGTCTGTCTCTGTGTGTGTGTCTGTGTCTGTGTCTGTGTGTGTGGGGGGGTCTGTCTGTCTGTCTGCCGATCAGACCCTCTTTTTGTCTCACTTTTCCTTTCCTCTCCTTTGCTTCCCATGCCCTGATTCTCGAAGGGTCGGCACCCACTTTCCGGACTCACCGTACACCTGTGCCTCGCATAAGAAGGTCCACACTGCCTCTTCCGAGTCTGAGGGGTTCACTTCCACATCCGATCTGAATTGTTCTGCCCCCTTCTGGAACTCCCTGGCGTAGTACAGGCTTAGACCCCTCTGCCACAGGTAGGGCTTGATGGGGGGGCGGAGACGGAGGGCCAAGTTGAAATCCGACAGGGAACCCTCGATGTCGCCCTTCTGCCTCCTCAACAGAAATTAACAAACGGATTGATCGACAAATGAACAAACGAACGAATGAACGAAGGAAAACAAACGATAGAAATGAAGGAAAGCAGAAAGAACGCAAGAAAGAGAGGCAAGCACACAGACAAAGTTGACAGAGCGAGAGGGAGAGAAAGGAGGGGGGCAGGGAGAGAGAGGAAGACAAAGACAGGAAAGAAGGAAGGAAGGAAGGAAGAAAGAAAGAAAGAAAGAAAAGAAAGAAAAAAGAAAGAAAGAAAGAAAAAAAGAAAGAAAAAAAGAAAAGAAAGAAAGAAAGAAAGGAAGGAAGGAAGGAAGGAAAGAAAGAAAGAAAGAAACAAGGAAGCAAGGAAGCAAGGAAGGAAAGAAAGAAAGAAAGAAAGAAAGAAGGAAAGAAAGAAAGAGGGAGGAAGGAAGGAAGAAAGAACGAAAGAAAGAAAGAAAGAAAGGAAAGGCGGAATGAGGGAAGGAAGCGCACAAGAAAGAGAAAAGTAAGAGGAAAAAAAAAAGAAAGAAAGTAAGGAAAGGCGTACCGACATTCGATGACAAGAAATAACCGGCCAGAAGCAAAGAGTGATGGGACTCAAGATGTCAACAGCAGAGCCGTGCCGTGCCTCGCGTCTTCCATCACCATCAATGCAAACACCAACCGACTCTATTTTTATATCGCTTCTCTTCTCTGTGGCTTTGTTCTTTTTTTTCCTTCCCTGTCATCTTCCCTCGTTTTTTCTGCTGATCTCATCTCTTCTCCTCTCTCCCAGTCTTTTTTTGTCTTTCCTCCCCACTGCTCTCCTCTCTTCTGCGCCGTTCTTCCCATATTCTTGTCAACTCATTTTGAGCTTTTGAAATCCTTCCCCTTTTCCTCATTCCCGTCTCTCTCCTGTCCACCACGAATTGTCCTTCATTCCCTTTCAAAAAAAGTCGCATTAATTACCATTCCCGTCTCTCTCCTGTCCACCACGAATGGTCCTTCATTCCCTTTCAAAAAAAGTCGCATTAATTACCATTCCCGTCTCTCTCCTGTCCACCACGAATTGTCCTTCATTCCCTTTCAGGAAAAGTCGCATGACCATGCACGTCACGTCACCTGCCTCTCCGCCGTCCTCTCTGTCTCCATTCGCCCCGGCCCGCGGGTTCCACACGAAGACGTTCACTCACCTCTTCTCACGCAGACAGAAACGAAAAGGAGAAAGAGAAAAAGAAACGAGGACAAAGATTCTCTCATTTTCTCTTCCCCTCGCTTCCCTTCCCTTCCATTCCCTTCCCTTCCCTCCTCTTCTCGTCGTTTTTAGTCTCTTCACGTTTTTTCCTTGCCTGCTTTCTCCTGTGTACACAAGCCCCCCCCGCACTGCCAGATCCGTCGCGTCTTTGCTGTTTTACGCGCTCCCGCCTCCGTCTACCTCTGCTTCGATCCCTGCACCTTTGAACGCCACCTTTTCATGGGAATTAACACACAGTTCCCAGTCGGCCTGCCTCAGGCTGCCTCTAGCATGGAAAGACTTTGGCTCGGCTGATTTCCCACGCGATAGGGAAGACCAAAAATCCAAAAAAGAAAGAACCACTCTGCTGACCTGAAACCGCTCCATGCCCCTGGTCACATAACTCCGGGGGTCCAGGCCCAGATCCGTCTCTGCCTGCGCTCTTGCCGTCTCCGTCTCCTTTGCCTCTGCCGACTCCGTCAGAGAGCCTTCTCTCTCCCTCTGTGCTGCCAGAAGCACACCTCTAATTTCCCGTGTCTGTTGTTGTCCCGTTCGCTGCTTTTCCTCCCGCAGCCCTTCTGTAGAAGCTCCTATGCGGACTCTTCGTATCTGGAGACGGCGAGACGGCAGGCCCGGCAAAAAGAAGGGGAGCGAGGAACCGAGTCTCTTTGGGTCCATGTGACCCCACCTCTGCTTCAACTGCCCTATTTGTGCCTGCATGGGTTCTTCAGAGGTCAGGCAGGACTCTAGAAAGGCACAGGCCACCAACAGAGCGACCAGTACGACTGCAGGCACAAAACACATCTTTGTCAGTCAGATGGTTCAGACAGGCAACTGATCGAAGTATTTGCACAGGCTCTTGCATATCAAAACGCCCACATCCACTAATCAATGCGTCGAGGGCTAACTGTACGGACTCTGTATCGTCCCTACTGTGGAGGATCTGATGACTTTTGAGAAGCCATTATCTGCCGCATGCAGTGACAGACAGTCGATATAGATTCGCATCCGAAAGGAACGCGCGCAGACGGGCGCGCGCATCACCCCGGAGGTCCGCACGGGGGGGGTCAATGACGGTTAGAGGGCGGAGGGATGGCTTCAAATCTGA
>JAHBMJ010002250.1:0-20541 GCA_018398765.1 Chromera velia | reverse complement strand
CCATCACTGTAATTCAGAGTCAGCACCGAAGAAAAAGCATTGTGCTGGACTCAGTCCAGCCCCAAGCTTTGTCAACAGAGTGTACTTGCAGTCTTGCCCTTCTTTGCTGCAACTAGAGGCACCAAATAGGAACTCGGCCCAGGGGGGCCACCAATTGCAAAAAGGCTGCACAGGCAAAGTCAAAGTAACCAATTGGGACCGCAGAGCAACCATGATCAAACAGCAAGCACGTCAACGTACCAGAAGGGATCTATTCCCGCTTTCCAGACCGCCAGACACCGGTCACAAAGGATGAAGACCTGCGCAACCTCGCCGGCGGCCAGCCGAGGGGCACAGTCTCCTGAATTCCCGGTGAGTCGATCTATCCTTCCTCCTCCAGAGCAGCTAGAGAGTCTACCAAACAACTAAACAAACGCTAGCTACTCTCCTAAAAGAGGACAGCGCTGGCTTAATACAGAGGGAACAGAGAAGCTGAACGGATCGACACAAAGGTAACAAAAGATTCTACAAAGGTCAGACCTGTCAGACTGAGAGTGCACAAAGGTCCCTGACTGTGCACAAAAGTCCCGTCTACAGACAACCTGCCAGCCAACGCACAAGCAGAGCAGAGCAAGGAGTCGAACTGAGTCCTGCAAGCACTACAGATGCTTTGCAACTCCATACAAGACCTCTCAGATGGGCAGAAGTTTGGCCACTCTCACATACATGCATGCACACATCAAAAATTTGCACTTTCAGAGTCGCACGGTGCAATTTGAGCCAAAAAAGGACCGGACCGGGGCTTGAACCCGGGACTCTCACTTGCCGGGGTCCTTGAGGTGCGCACTGCGACGCGCTCATGCACGAATCCACCATCATTAAGCGCGTCTACGCCGTGTTTGCATGCATGTGGTAGTCAACTTCGATTCTGATGGTATATGGTTTTCTTTGTTGGTTTTATGTGCCCTCTTCGTGTATTAGCATGTTCGTCTGTGATCCGTGGGGCCTTTTTTATACATGTTTGAGAGCTCATTCGGTTTTTTGGATCTCTTTGTATTTCGTACGAGGAGTCTGCTCCGTGTTTTCTCTTCATGTCGAAAGCTTCTCACGTTCTTGTGGACAATGACGGAAGTTTGAGCTTGAGCTTTATACTCGTCTGTACGTCCTGTTTTGTACTCGATTTGGCATTGTCTTTCCTGGTTCTCTTTCGTGCATGTGTTGTCCTTTGGTGTGTTCTGTTCTTCAGCATTTTTTCGTCCTGTGTCGTCGTGCAACGCCGTGCTTCCGCTTGAGCATGCCACCGCGGAGTTCGTTTTTCCGTATTTCGCTGATTGATTACTGCGGCCCAGTCGTATTGTCAAGCCGCCCTAGGGTTTTTACGGTGCTCTGACTTTCTAGCTCCTAGCGTACTTATGCATGTCGAACTTCAGCGGTGTTTGATACTGGGCGGTGAGCTCTGTAATGATGATTAAGCGGGTCTGCCGCCTATACATACAGCTGAACACCATATATGGCGGCGCACAATAGGCCCATCTCAGACCCTTAAGGGCTTGGCCCAACCGGGGCATGAAAGGTATGGGCCCAGCGACCAAGGAATCTTAGTTTGGGTCCAAACGGACTCAGAATTTGCTGCACCTATATATTGTAGCTGTATACGGGGACGCGGTATGTATAACAAAAACCTCAATCATCATATTAGCTGTATCAAAGTGATCGAAGTCACACCCATTTTCGTCGCTGGTCGTTTTAGGATGGAACAAATCGACAAACTAGGTTAGATCCGCCTCTCATATGATGTATGGGGACGCGGCATACATGATAAAACCCTTAATCATCAATGATTCATCATTGGTTCCGGCATACCACGCTGGGGTAGGCCCACCAAAAATCTAGTTTTTTTCTCAATTCACTAAGAAGTATATACAAAGTGCCCGCCAGGGTGCCGAGATATGAGACACCTGGCTCCAGCTCTTTATTTTTCTTAAGCCGCAGGTGGCGCGCGCTGGCCTGGCTAGGCTTGTCTTAGTGGCCGTGCATGCATAGTCCTACTAGGGGGTAGCGCACTAAAGCTTTTTTCTAACCCAGTTACGTTAAAAGGGGGGGGGGGTTACAATTCATGTCAACCTATAGTTTATATAAAAGGTCAGGTTCCACTTTGCATTGAACTCTATCGATCAGCTTTTCCTATATCACTACATGCCTAGCAAACTCTTTGATCCACCCATAGTCTGCTTACACATTCACATTGTGGTGCTGTTTGTCTGTTTCTCTTCTAGCTATGCAACTCAAAGAGGATCGCGCCGTTTCTCATGGAGACGATCGTGCCTACTTTAAGCATGACTGCATGCTGATCAATCAATTACCCAGCTACGCGCACCGCCGGCGTTGTGGCCACTTGTGGCTAGCGGCATGACATGGGTGAACCGCTCGACTCTCACTGCATACGACATCGTCAACACACTATGACGTAACCATACCCTGCTTTCGCACCAACTCACTATAGCTAGCTTGATAGCAAACTACTAGCAAATTATAAAGCATTATGTAAACATTTTTTTTGTTTGGTATAGGCTTTTACACCTAGTCAATATGGTCCTAGTCAAAGTTAGAGCAGTTGTTTGATCGAGCAAAAAAGAAAAAAAATATTTTCAAAGATTTAAAATAACACAGGAATCATGACGGGATATCGGAGACCCCGTTATCCTGTAGTCTACTACTCAGTCTAGCATTTAATCCCTGAGAAAAATTATTTTTCAGCGATTTAGCCGATTCTACTCCGGCTGGCAATTCTAAGAAAAAATGATTCATCATTCATTTAGTTACTTAATTTCAGTAGACTGACAGTAGTTATCTAGCTAGTCATGTAGGAAGTATTTGACGCAGCTTGCTGCAATGAAGACCAGATTGAAGAGCAAAATGGCCAAAACTAGGGCTTAAAGGATGACAGCGACCAGGACAGCAAGGTAAGCAGCGAGGGATGCGGGCTGGCTGGAAGGGAGACAGACAAAGAAAGCAGGTCCGTACACCGTCAAGAAAGGATCTAGCTGGCCTGGCAGGTGGGCAAGAAGGCAGAGAGATACGCAGACAGATAACAGAGTCACAACAGACAAAAAGATCGGCTGACAGGCAGAAAGGAAGCAGGCACGAGGGCAGGCACAGATTGGCAGACACACATGCAGGCAACTCTTTTTTTTTTCTTCCTTCCTTCCGTCCGTCCCTCCATCCGTTCGTTCGTTCTTTCTTCCTTACTTCCTTTCTTCCTTCCTTCCTTCCTTCCTTTCCTTCCTTCCTTCCTTCCTTCCTTCCCTTCCTTCCTTCATTTCTTCTTCCTTCCTTCCTTCCTTCCTTCCTTTCACTTTCTTTCTTTCTTTCTTTCTTTCTTTCTTCCTTTCTTCCTTCCTTTCTTCCTTCCTTCCTTCCTTTCTTCCTTCCTTCCTTCCCCCCCTCTCCCCCTTCCCCCCCTCTCCCCCTTCCCCCTCTCTCCCCCTGTCCCCCTCCCTCTCCCTCTCTCTCTCTCTCTCTCTTTCTTTTTTTCTTTCTTTCTTTCTTTCTGTCTGTCTGTCTGCCTTTCTGCGTCTTCATTTTGTGGTCTCTGTGGCCGAAATCCCTCTGGCGGGCAGCAAAGGAGCCATTGCGTGTGAACCTTCTTTCCATCTAGGTCCCCGACTGTTCTTTACGTTCACGGGCAGTTTCTCTTCCCATGGGGTTGTCTTCTTTTCCGTTCTGTGCCAACAGGAGTCAAACGCTTTCTCTTGCTCCTTTTTTGGGTCTCATCTTTTGTGAAGCGGGCAGGCAGGCAGGCAGACAGACAGGCAGGCGGACAGACGAGCAAGCAAGCAAGCAAGCAGACTGTCGAACAGGAAGCTAGGAAGGCAGAAAGGCAGCAGCAGACCACATGTGTTTCTTCGCCTGTGTTCGCTCTTCTTTGCCTCATGAGTCGCAAAAGGAAGACGGACATCCCAATTCGCAGTCATACGCCCAGGCCTAAAGGCAACAGATTCCATGATCCTTTGATTTCTTGTTCTCTTTCTGGATTGCCTTCTTTTCTTCCCCGTCTTCTTTCTAGGGAACTCGAGAGACTCACAGAGAGCGTCTGCTGTGATCCCGCAAGCTACATAATTCTCACTGCTGCCTAAAGACAGCAAACAGTCAACCAGCAGAGGCAAGCCAAGCAGACACAAATGCGGTCATTCAGGCAGTCAGTAGGACAGACAGGTATACGCAGGATTCTGGCAGGGAGGCTCTTTCCTTTGGTTCTCTGAAATTATGAGTCAAACGAAAAGATCAGAGACAGACAGGCAGACAGGGAGAGACTCGGCCAAGTGAGGCAGATAGGCAGGCAGGTTTGTGGTCGTACAGGCGGACAGAAAGACCTGGCAGGCAAGCGCAGGCCAAGAGGCAAAAAAGCGCGACATGACTTCAGAGAACAACAGGTATGCACTCGTGCTACGAGGGCCATGCATGAGCACATTGAGACGAAACAACACAGAACACAAGGCACTGGCAAATTTTGAGTACGGTCGCTATGAATACCTACCACCTTTTGTCACTACAGGTGAAAGACAAACGCTGGTCGTCGTCTGCATCCTTTCACTTCTGTTTCCTATCTCGCGGCTTGAAGGTTCCCTTCATCTGTGCGACTGCATCGCTTTCGGATTTTGCGTATGCGATGTTGATCTGCTTCCCACAGAAATCAAATCCCTGGAGACTGCGCATAGCGGAAGTGGCAGCAGTCATTTCCCGAAAAACCACGAAGGCCTGTCCCCTCTTCTCCTTGGTCTTCTGAGCGATGATGTCAAGAATCTCTCCGTGAGAAACGAAGAGCTCAAACAGGTTGGCCTTCAGATCGTACAAACTGATCTGGTCATTCAAATTCTTCACATACAGAGTGTGGCTCGGGGGGATGGGGGGGCTCGACTGTCGCAGCATCTTCTCTCTTGCCTGTCCTCTCTTCTGTAATACCTCGTGCTCTTGTCGTTGAACTACCGGGCCCTGACGCCTCGCAGAAACGATGCCGAGCAGACAGACCCTTACTTGTGCGCACAGCCCGTCTCCCCAAGATGAGAAATCAGAGAGGGAATTTCAGGCGAACACCGGATCAGGCTATAATTTGTCCCCTCTCTACAAAAGATCGAAAGCGGAGTCAAAGCACTGTCTTGAGCCACCCTGAAGTTCCTTCTAACTGGTCAGACGGTCAATCAGGAATTCAGACGAAACCCCAATTTCAGTGAACACTGCGATCCGCTAGAGTTTCTAGGCTGACCCTGACAGCCTACCCATGAGCAGCCGATCAACGAATGCGGACCCAGTATCCAGAGAAGTGCAGAAGTTCGCTTTGCGGGCAAGTTTCGACGGAAGGACTTGCACTCGATCCCTTATTAATATGGCTCACATGGTAAAAACCTAGCTTGGTTTCTTTTCGGAGACCCCTGCACGCTCGAGGCTTGCGCGGCGCGATGCATGCAAAAAATGATGCCCCCCCAGAAAATTGCCAGAAATCAACCTTCGATCCGCGGGATGATCGGTCTGACGTCAGCCCGGATCTGTCTTTGTCTTTTTGATCGAAAGAAATGGATCGAACGCGCCGGGTCGCTGTCAGCCGGCTGTCAGTTGAACTAACGTTTTGCGTGTTCGTCATCTGCGTCTTGTGTGCCACTGCGGATGTATTAGTTGCACCAGGAAGCAAAAGTCGAGACCGTCTCTGCTTCAGTCTGGTCTGGCTGAGATAGGAGACGATGTTCCGTCTCCGCACTTCTTTCCTTTTCCGGGGCAGAGGCTTGCCCTTGTCTGCTCCCCAGATTTTCCGTCACGCGCGTCTCTTCAGTGTGCTTGCACCCGCACCAAGGGAGACTCGACCTATCAAGCGCTTGCTCATTGCCAACAGGGGTGAGATTGCAGTACGAATCCAGCGAGCCTGCAAGGAGCTTGGGATCAAGAGTCTGTCGGTCTACTCAAAGGAGGATGCAAGGTCCCTCCACAAGGCGAATGCAGACGAGGCTTATCTTGTTGGACAGAACCTGGGCCCAGTCGCTGCCTACCTGGACATTCCGGGAATCATCAAGATAGCCAAGCAAGCCAACGCAGACGCGATCCACCCTGGGTACGGGTTTCTGTCTGAGAATGCTTCTTTCGCCCAGGCCGTGGAGGAAGCAGGCATTCAGTTCATCGGACCCCATCACACGATCGTGCACAAGATGGGGGACAAGGTGGAGGCAAGAAAGCTGGCCATCGAGGCCGGCGTCTCCGTGATTCCGGGGACGGAGACGCCCGTGACCACAGCAGATGAGGCACTCCGAGTTGCGAAGGAGATCGGGTACCCCGTCATGTTCAAGGCAGCTTACGGAGGGGGTGGGCGGGGAATGAGGCGGGTGCTGTCGGAAGAGGAGGCAAAGGAGGCGTACGAGCGTGCAACATCGGAGGCTTTGAGTGCTTTCGGCAACGGTGCGATGTTTGTGGAGAAGCTGGTGGAGAAGGGGAGACATATTGAGGTGCAGGTGAGTAAGTTAGTTGCACCGAAGGGCAGAGTAACAGTCTGAGATTTCGTGGCACAGGGAGATATTTCATTGTTGATCGACAAGTACTCCTCTCTTCCACCTGTGACTGATTTCCCCTTCCTTTTTCATTCGTTGTATTTCTACAAGCACTCACAGTCGGCAGGAAAGTCATCACTTCGCTTCTGCAGGAGTGAAACAAGACAGAAGATTCAGTGTACTAGGAGCATCTGGGAAGGAGCCTTGGTGGAATATCTTTCAATTGCTGTATGAGTTTGAATGCCAGTGGTTTGCTCCATACTACTGTTCTGTGTGTGTATGTGTTTGTGTGTGCGAATGTGCAGATAATGGGGGACAACTATGGAGACATTGTGCATCTGTATGAGAGAGACTGCACGGTCCAGAGACGGCACCAGAAGGTTGTGGAGATTGCCCCTGCCCCCTTTTTGACCCCCGAGACCCGACAGAAGATCTTGGACGATGCGGTCAAGCTGGCCAGACACGTGGGGTATCAGAACGCAGGCACGGTGGAGTTCCTGGTCGACAACGAGGACAACCACTACTTCATTGAAGTCAACGCCAGACTGCAGGTGCATGGGGTGTGAGAAGGCATGCAGTCGACTTTCTGCTCGGAAGCGTGTGCATGCCAATGCGACTCTGAGAAAAGAAGTCCTGACCAGGGCACCCACGTTTGATTTTTGCCTGTCTGTTCAGTCTCCTGGAGGGCGACTTTCACTGAGGCAGAACAGGCGGCTGCTCTGACCCATCATGTCCACCAGTCTCTCTCTTCTTTCTGTAATGTTTTGGTTTATCACAAGAACGCTTTCTTTCCCTTGACGAATCTTCTCAGGTGGAGCACACTGTGACAGAAGAGATCACTGGAAGAGACCTGGTGAAGACGCAAATCGCCGTCAGACAGGGCAGCCACCTGACGGACCTAGGACTCACACAAGTGGGTTTCTCTCTCACTCTCACTCACTACTCTCTCTCTCACACACACACAGACACACACACACACAGTGTCACAGAGAGAGAGAGAGAGAGAGAGAGAGAGAGCGTGATGGATGCACAATAGAAATGCACAGGCAGAAAAGACACCAAAGAGGTCGTGGGCTGATCAGAGAAGAGGAGATGTCAGAGCGGAGAGATGAGTCCACTGTATTCATCTGCTCTCAGTTCCTGCGTTTTGTTCTCCCTGGGGGCTTTGGGGCCTTTTGTATTTTTCCTGGCAGTTTGTACGAAGTAGATGCAGGTCATTCTCGAGTCGACAGTTTTTCATGTCCGGGTATTTTGTGTTGCTGCTCCACACTTCCCTCCTTTGCTTAGTCAGTCTGCACGGCTCTGTCCCTTACTCTGGGTTTGTTTGTAGCATTCGTGCATATTCCTTTCTGTGCCTCTTACTGTCTGTCCTGCAAATCATCATCTGATCTCCTTTCAGGAATCACTTGCCAGCAAGTGCGAGGGGACCTCAATTCAGTTGAGAGTGACGACCGAGGACTCTCAGGAAAACTTTATGCCATCAACAGGTGGGTAGACTCTCAAATCTCCAAGGAAGGGTGTGTTCATTACAAACAAAACTTGGCTTGTGCCGCTCGGAAGGCTTTTCCCCCCCCCTCCTCATGAGACCTTCTTCTTTTCCCCTGTCCTTCTCTTCCTTCGCCCCTTTCCCCTTGCTGCAGGGCGCATTGATCTTTTTCAGCCCCCCGGAGGTCTGGGGGTGCGGTGCGACGGTGCCGTTGGGTCCTCTGGGGCTGTGGTGACGCCGCACTATGACTCGTTGTTGGTGAAGGTCATCACCAAGGGAACGGTGGGTCAATCAATCAGCGTGGGCTCCTTTTTGTTCTGTCGGTAGTTTCTTTCAGGGTGTGTCATTTGATATCTTTTCTACAGGCGTTGATCTGCTCTCTCTAGCGCGTTGGCAGTAGGTAGCTTTACGGTCGGAGGAGAGAAAAGCCAACGACAAATCCCATTTATTCCCTTCTAATCGAGTTCTGTTCTTTCGCAGACTTCCTTGTTCGCCCTCTGCAATAAGTTCCATACGTGTGCAAGGGAGACTCAAGTCACTTGCAAGTCGCCTTTTCTTTTGATTGCTTCTCCTTTCCTGTCGTTCCGTTTGTGCGGCCCTTCGGATTTGCAGGTTTCCACCTTCTTGTGAAATGAATTAATCTGCATTTGCATTCCTTTGTAGGTCCTCCCCTCCATACAGTCTTGGTTTTGCACACATTGTCTCTCTTACTCATCTGCTCGCTTCCTCACTCTTCTAATCTCTGTGCACACTCCCTCCCTGCGTTTCTCTCCTTTCCTTTGAAGTCCTTCGAGGAGGCCACCGAGAGGGCAAAGAGGGCCATGAGGGAAATGAAGGTCGGTCAGAGGGGGGGTGAGGTGGGTGGGCACGTGATCGGCTGAGTCTTTGATTCACTCAAGTGAGGGAGTGAGGGCAGACGCACGGTCTTACAGTTCATCCCCCCGGTCGCGTGCCGGGCGGGGAGAGAAAACGAAGAAGCAAAAATAAATTTGATGAAGACCAGACCGTTGGGTGATCAAGACAAATTGATTACCTCGGTCCTGTGAGCCCAAGCTCATCATGTCCTTTCTTTCCAGCTTCAGCCTTTTTGAAGACGTGCGCACAATTCCTCGAACTCTTGTCACTCTTTTGTCTGGTTCCTCCCTGCGTGTCGCGCGTCGTTCGTCAAACAGACACAGTGTAGGCGACTCTGCGTTTTGAGTAGACTCGCGAACGGAGGAAAAGAGAAATGGGAAAGGCGTTTCTTTTCCCACCAGCCTTTTCTCCTTTTTCGTCTGTCCACCCAGTCCCTCCCCATACGAAATCCTGGAACACGAGATTGAACAGGCGTCTGTCTATCTATGTGCATGCATCTTCATCTTGAATAAGTGCAGGTCCGAGGAGTGACAACAAACATCCCGTTCATTCTGAACGTCCTCAATCACGAGAAGTTCATGAGTGGGGACTACACGGTCAGTCTGTCTCTCTCTCTTTCTGCCTGTTTTTTTGTCGGTCTCCGGATTGGTTGTGGTTTTGGTTGGGTCTGATCTTCTGTCCAGAAAGGAGAGGACAAGAAAAGGTCTTGAATCTTCTTTCATCTCTAATTGCGGCCTGTGGCCTTCTCGGAGGCTCTATCTCTCCCTCTGTGGTTTGGTTGGTGGTGTCTGTTGTTGTGTGGGTGGGGGAGTGTTGGTTTGTTGGGGTTTTTGGTGGTGTGGTGTGAGGTGGTTGGTGGTGGTGGGGTTGTATGTGAGGTGGTTGAGGTAGTGTGTGGTGCGACCTTCCGTTTCTGCTCCTTGGCTGGCAGCAACCCCTACGTTTTCTGTCTCGGAACTTTCTCCTTTGGAAACTGACTCCACTGCTTCCACTTCTTCCATCCTTTTCTGCCAACCTTGAGATGTCGGAGAGAAACATATTCTTCGTCCTCCTGATTCGCCTCGTGTCCTTCCCCTTCCCTTCTGCCCCTCTTCCTTCAGACAAGATTCATCGACGACCACCCAGAGCTGAAGCTCTACAACCAGGCAGAGTACCATGCAGGGCATCTGGGTCAGTTGGGCAGCGATGGAGGAGACATGCAGGGGGAGAGGCGCTCCTTCAGGCGTGAGGGGAGGTGGGAAGATAAGAAGGGATTTTTTTGCACCCTGTGCTTCTGTTTTCTTGCATGTCGCTGTTCTGAGTCGCCGTGAGTGAGCGTGGTTGTCTGTGTTCCTGCTTGCCTGTGTGTGTCTCTCTCTGTCGTCTTTCCGTCTACCTTCGATAGACTTTGTGCGAGGGAAAAGCATAGTGGGCAGAAGAGGACACACAGCATTGGCCGTGTCTGCGGATTTTTGCAGAGGGCGAGGGAGTTGAAAAACATCATTTGCTTTACTCGTCTGCGTGAATGTGTGTGTGTGTGTGTGTGTGTGTGTGTGTCTGTGCTTGAATCCAGTCAAATACCTCGCTGAGGTCGCTGTGAACGGCCCCCAAACGCCGATTGTGAACAAGGACGCCCACGCCTCCCGCATCCCCGCTGTGGTTCCCCTGACGGAAGAGATGGAGACGGTAGACGCCCCCCCGAGAGGGTGGAAGCAGGTCGGGAGGGAGACGACTATTGGCTGCATGAGCAGAGGGAGAGAGGAGAGCTTTGTTGGTTGATTTTCTCGCCTAGGGTCAGACGGATGTGCATGGACTAGTGGGGGCCATACAATGTACTCATCAACACCGTCGATCGATCGATCCATTCATGCGTGCCTGTATGTGTGTGTGCGAATGCGCGTGCGTGCGTATGTGTGTAAATGTGTCCTCATATGCATATGCCCTACCATCGATTAGTCTACGCGCACGAACACTCATGTGTGTGTGTGTGCATGCAACCCGGATTGAGAAATCTCTCTCTCTCTCTCTCTCTGTGTGTGTGTGTCTGTGTGTGTGTGTGTGACGATGCAGGTTTTGGAAGAGAGTGGCCCTGCAGGGTTCGCCAAAGCGATGCGCGAGGAGAAGCGAACTCTCCTGACAGACACAACATGGAGAGACGCCCATCAGTCCCTCTTTGCCACCCGTCTGCGGACTTACGATATTCTTCAGGTGGGTGGGTCTCTGCGTTTTTTGTCCGTCTCCAACTGAGCCAGATTCGGACAGGTTGCTCCTTTCGAAGTTGCCCCAGCAGTATCATTTTCCTCGAGTTTGGAGCTTCTGCAGCTCTTCTTTGCTTGCGACATCCCAGTGGGTTTTCTTTTTGGAACAACACAGGCAGGCAGGAATGTGCGTCTGCGTTCTCGACATCCCTCCCGACAATTTTGCGTTTCTTCGTTTTCCCTTGCCGTGCAGGTTGCGCCTTCCACTGCCCACCTGATGCCCGACCTCTTCTCTTTGGAGAACTGGGGGGGTGCGACCTTCGACGTTGCCTATCGGTTTCTTCGGGAGTGCCCGTGGGACAGACTGGAGAAGATGAGAGAGGCGGTGCCGAACATTCCCTTCCAGATGCTCCTCAGAGGGGCGAATGCCGTCGGATACACGGCCTATCCCGACAACGCAGTGCACAAATTCTGCGACGAGGCAGTGAAGAGGGGCATGGACATCTTTAGGGTGTTCGACTCTCTGAACTACGTTGAGAATCTGAAGCTGGGCATCGACGCTGTGGGGTCTGCAGGAGGAGTGGTGGAGGCGGCCATCGCGTACTCAGGAAACGTGGCAGATCCCGAGAGGAAGCCGTACACCCTCGACTACTACCTCGAACTCGCAAGAGAGCTGGCTGCTCTGGACATTCACATTCTTTGCATCAAGGTCAGGTGATCCGGACAGACGGAAGAAAGGAAGGGGCGGGAGAGTTCAGAGAAACCAAGGAATGCACAAGTGGCTGGAAGGACGGAACGAACGAACGAAAGTACACGGGAACGAAGACAGACGGAAGAAACGAGGAAAGCAAGGTGGACGGAGCCTGTAAAATGCAAGTCCTTGCTTTGCTCTGTCATCTTGAGTTTTTCTAATTTGCCGTCTCTTTCTTTTTCACATTTGCGTCTCAACTTTCCACTGCAGGATATGGCCGGTCTCCTGACGCCCAACGCAGCGACCCTCTTGATTGGCAGTCTGCGGAGGGAATTTCCGGATCTCCCCATTCATGTCCATACACACGACACTGGCGGCACAGGGGTCGCTGTGCAGGTCGCCTGTGGTCAGTCAGTTCGGGTTGAGGGATTCGAGCAGTCTCTTCCTCCTGTTTCGCTGTCGGGTCTCCCAGCTTTGTGTGTCTTGCCTCTCTCCCTCCCTGCCTGCTTGGTGCTTGCCTGTCTCGGTGCGTGGGCCAGTGTGCGAATCCGCCTGCTCTCCTCTGTTCTCTGTTTCTTTATCTCCGTGGTCGGCCCTGCACACTTTCCTCCTTTGGAAATCCGGTCCACGTTCTAAATGTATGCCGGTTCTTGTTGTCGATTCTGCAGCTGAGGCAGGGGCAGATGCAGTGGACGTGAGTGTGGACTCGATGAGCGGTCTGACCTCTCAACCGTCCATGGGGGCAGTGGTGGCGTCACTCCAAGGGACAGACAGAGCAACTGGAATCCCTCTCTCGACAGTCTCGGCGGTCAGTGCTTGGACGCGTGCCTGGGAGGGAGGGAGGGTTGATGACTGACCGGCTGACTCTGGGGGGGAGTTTCAAGCTTGGATCTGATCAAGAGCTTGGCTTTCTATTTGTTGCCTTTGTCACTTTCCTGGTGTCTCGGTTTCTCTCCTTTTTTCACAGTTTTAGAATTTGTAATGACTCTCTGTCCCCTTGCTTTTTCCTTCCTGTTTGTATCTATCTATGCAGATTTCCGACTACTGGGAGCAATGCCGAAAGTTCTACGCCCCCTTTGACTGCACAGCGACCCTGAAGGCAGGGTCCTCGGACGTGTACCTCCACGAGATCCCTGGAGGACAGTACACGAACCTCCACATGCAGGTCTGTAGGTCGATTCGTCAGGGGATAGAGAAAGATGAAGGGGGGCGTGGTGGGTGAGTGATTGTGCTAGACGGGGGAAGGGGGGGACGGAGCGAAGGGACCCAGATGCCGTGGAAAAACAAACAGAGGGATGTAACGTAACACTGCAGTCTCTCTTTTTTTTTGTCGGTCCTCTTTCTCTGCTTTCGGGCTTTTCATTTATTCCGATCTACAGAAGGAAGAAATGTTGGGTTGGTTGTTTTTGATGAAGCGAGCGCTCTCTCTCTGACTTAAGTTGTGTTTCTTTCTGGTTTACACCACAATCCCCTCAGGCCCATTCCCTCGGCATGGCAGATCAGTGGCCTGCGATCAAGAAGGCCTACGCAGAGGCGAATTTGTTGATGGGGGACATCATCAAGGTGACTCCAAGCAGCAAGGTGGTCGGGGACATGGCTCAATTCATGGTGCAGAACGAGGTGACGAAGGACAACATCCTCGAGAAGGCTGACAACCTGAGCTTCCCCAAAAGCGTGGTGGAGTTCTTCCAGGTGCCTTGCATGCATGGGGAGGGGGGGAGAGGGGATCTGTCTGCGGGGCAGAATACAAGCTCTATGCGTTTTCCTGTCATTGTCTGTACGTGCTTGCTTGCCTGCTTGCTTGTTTCTGTCTGCTTTTATCTCTGTCTATTTCCATTTTAGCTGTGCCTGTTTTATCTTATCGGCCTTCGATCTTGCTGCCGGAAGACCGTCCAAGTACGCTTACCTAAGCTTTTCTCTGTCTTTCTCTCTCTCTGTATTTGTTTGCATATGCAGGGAGGAATCGGGCAGCCGCCATTCGGGTTCCCCGAGCCGTTGCGCGGCAAGGTCCTGAAGGGCCTCCCGAAGATTGAGGGGAGACCCGGGAAGGAGATGGCGGCAGTAGAATGGCGTCAGTCAGGCAGGCAATCCGGCAGGCAACTACGTGGCCAGCGGAACGGCAGCTAGGAGTCTCTGTCAGACGATTGTCTGTTCTCTCTCCGTCTCGTTGGCAATCAGACGAGAGGGTTTGGATTCCACAAAAACAAGGGAGGCAACGCGCCCCTCTCTGCATTCAGAAGTTTCCTCTTCCTTCGTCTTGTAGAGCGATCAGCAGACAGTCCGGCCTTCTGACGTCATGTAGTCTGCTTCCAGAACAAAAAAAAATACGAACGGACGAGGGGAGGTCAACGAAGTTCTTTTGGCCTGTGCATTTTGTTACATATGTGTTTTTCGCCTTTTTGTCACAAATCTGCAGAGTCCGTGCGGGCGACCCTGGAGTCGAAATACATGAGACAATTTTCGGACAAGGAGCTGGTGTCGTACATCATGTATCCTCAGGTAGGTCTGTGTCTGGCTGGCTGGCAGTCTGGCTGGTTGTCTGGCTCTTTTGGCCTGAATGTGCTGCACGTGTGTCCGCCCTGTTAGAGTATTGCGTTGTCAGGAAATTTTGTCGTTCGCCTGTGTGTACTTCATTCCTCGGAGGGAGGCCTTTTACTGCCTTCTCTCTTGCCCTTCCCCCCCTTCCCTCCCTGCGTGTGCGTGTATGTATAAAAATGTATGCGCATGCTTGTGTATATTCTCTGCAGGTGTTTGAGGAGTACTTGGAATTTCTGAAAAAGTACGGTGACGTCTCAGGTCTCCCCTCTGCCCTGTACTTCCTCGGGCCTGTGGAGGGAGAGGCCCCCACCCGCGTGTTCTTCCCATGTCAGTCTGAGATGCAGTCTTTCTGGCTGTCTCTCTGTGGGGCGGTCGGTCTGTTCAATCCGTTCGGGGGAAGATTCGTTCTTGGAAGCCTCTGACGGTGTGTGTGATTTCTCCTTCTGTAGTGATAAATCTTAGTCAACGAGTCTGCACTCTCTTCGAAAAAAACAACAAAAAAGAGGAGTCACCCCGCAAGTTGCGAGAGGGGTTGATTCTGCCGATGCTGTCCTCGAAGTCGAATCCCGGTGCCCGAACTTTTTGTGTTTCTTCTCCTCTACCCCCAATCTTCCAGTGCCTCTTTTATCCAGCTCCTTTCTGTACCTCTTTTCTCTGTATCTCCTTCCGTCTGCATGACTCTCTCCCTCTCTATGGGTCGGTCTGCAGCTGACGGAACGGAGCTTGAGGTGAAGATGGTTGCCAAATCTCCTTTGTTCAAGGACGGCACGAGGGACGTGTTCTTTGAATGCGGAGGGATCCCGAGATCCTGTAACGTCAAGGACCAGTCAGGTCGGTTAGTCAATTAAGCAGGCCGCAGTGGGTGAAGTCGGCTGCAGGGAGTTGGGTCGGACAGCTAACGTGGTTTGTTTTTGTTAAACGGAAAGCCTGCCTGTCTATCCGGTAGAGAGAGAGAGTCAGACAGAGCGGCTGAATGACAGGAGTAGCGAGCAGTTAGGTCGCTTTCTGGCGGACGATGAGAACGGGCGGTTGTGCAAATTCGACAAGTCGGTCGGTGTGGAAATACAGCAAATTCATTCCCTCCTTTTTTGCAGCGGCGGACGAGCGCAAGCAACACCCGAAGGCAACCTCGGGAGACGTCAAACAGATCGGAGCTCCGATGCCGGGGCAGATTCTGTCCTTCAAGGTGAGGGTGGGGGAGAAGGTGAAGAAGGGCGACCCTCTTGTGGTCATTTCTGCGATGAAGATGGAAACAATGGTCGTCGCTCCTGTAGACGGGGAGGTGGAGGCCATACCTCTGGAGGTGAGTGCGTCATTTTTTTTTGTTTTTCATTGGGGCGTTTTTTTTTTTTTCCTTTGCATGAGGGGAGAGAGTGAGGAGGTGAGAGACTTGGACCATATCAAAGGCTTTTCTTTTTCCTCTTTTGGCCGCTCGGTCATATTTTTGTGTTTGTGGGCGCGCGCGCACGTGTGTGTGTGTGTGTAAACATGTTCGTCTGGTAAGGTGCCTGAAAGAAAGGGAGAAGCTCTGTTACAAAAAAGAAATGGAATGATATGGTCGGTCTGTCTGCTTGCTTCCCTTTTGTGCGTGACTGGACGGGTGCGGTCAAAAAATGAGTGTGGTCCGTCCGTGCATTTCAGCAGTCTCTCTGTGCATTGGAAGGAATCAGTGTCTCTTCCACCCGTCTCCCAGAAAGCGATAGAGAAACAATCAGTATTCATGCCCTTCCTCGGCTTCGTTTGGTGGAACAAGCAGTGACATGTCCCTCAGTCGCCTGCGCGTGTGTGCCTTTTTTCCGCTTTTGTTTGCAGCCGGGAGAGCAGATCATGGGAGGGGATCTGTTGGTCAAATTGAAGTGACCTCACATGCGAGGGAGCTACGGGAATTCACTTGTGTGTGTGTGTTTGTGTGTGTCTGTCAGTCAATCTGTTGGGGTTGGGTGGCAACAAAGAACGTTCCGCTTGACGTCCGTGTCTGATCAGACAGGGCGAAGGGAAGCTGCGGTGTGGTAGAGTATGAAGTGAAGAAGCGAGGGTTGAGTGACTGGAACGGACGCAGAAATGTGACAGAGAAAAAAGGACGCCTGGATGTACTGAGGGCGCAAAGGATGGAGAGATAATTCATCTATCTCTTCTCTTCGTTCGCGTATTTGAGCTCATGATTTGCTGCCTGCCTGGTGGGTGCCTGAATTGCCCTTGTTGTCATCTGCATGGTGCGCCTTTTGCGTTTTGGTCTTGGGGCAAGTTCGTCACTTTGGTGGGTGCGTGAGTGAATGAAGGAAGCGGGGGGATCAGCAGACACGAGGGTAGGTGCTGTTCCGTTCCCCTCCTCTTTTCAAACCAGACGTTGCGGTTTTGTGTGAAGACAAAGAAACAGGCAAACAGAGCAAAAGAGACAAAGCAAATGCAGCTGGCGGTCCTTTATAAGGGCCAGGAGCTGTGGAAAAAAGAGAGTAATGACGAGATGTTAAGTTTGCTGCGTCAGGGCGAGAAGCAGGTCGAGGGCCCAGAAAGGCACAGCTGCTTGGGGGACTTCTTGAGAGAGAAGGGTCGTCTGGCTCCATGGACAAGTGGGGGGTGGATGGTGTACTCTTAGGAGGGCGGACGAGAAAGACAGAAACGGGTAAAAGGGTGGTTGTATGGACTACGAAATGAACGGGAAGGTGAGTGAAGACTAGCTGTTTGATTCAATGGGTCAGTGGGTGAGGCAGGCGTTCGTCTCTGGATGGGTGGCTTAAAGGAGCCACCAGAGAGAGAACAGAACGCAGCTAGAAGATTTCTGAAGGAAGAGGGCGAGGAAGAGAGACGAGCAGAAAAGACGAGTCTGCGGACGAGAGAGCGTAGCGGATTTGCTCATGCAGTCTGCACATCAAATGTGATTGTGATGGACTGCATACCGTGTGCGTGTTTCTGTTTTTGTTTCAGTGCTCATGAGTGAACAATTGTCTTCTCTTCTCTCGCTGGTTGAAGGTTTTTTCTTCATGCAATCTTCTGTGTGTATGTCGGTATGTCTTTCGTCCGCAGCGCTGATGTTCGTCCATTACATTGTGTGGTTTGTGCTTCAACCAAACATCCCTTCTGCCAGCTCCTTCGAAAAAAATGAAGGAACCTGGCTCGCAGAAAATTCATTGACGTCCATTTCTGCATGGTTGATCGACTGCCCAAGGTCTCGCTGCTTGATCTTTGAATCCAGACTCCAGAAAAACAATGGAAGTCCTTGTCTTCTTTTTGCAATCCATGTCCGGTTTTGAGGTCTTCATTTATGCACTCGACTGAATGATCCTGCTCGAGAGATTCTGCAAGGATGATGCAGAGTTTCTCGACGTTTTGCCTTCCTTGGCGTCTTATACTTTATTTACTAGTCTATTTATTGACTCTCCAGCATCGAAATAACCTCCAAATTATGCATATCTAGCTAATATATAATCTAAAAGTACTACTAAGTAGTATACACTGTATTATTAAAGCAAATTAAAGCTAAATTTAAACTTTTGAATGTTTTTTAAATAATTTTTTTTGTTATATGATATCTAGTATAACATATTCATCACGAAGGAAGACCGTTATAGTTGAGAAGGTTTATCTAGGGGTCCATCGAAAGGATAAACAAAAGAATGATATAGCCTTACATACTGACAGTGTAGGCCTCGATCAACGAAACATTCTAACAGTATTGAATTACCAGAGTCCATGAGTATTCCCGGCGTGCTCTGATTCAATTTGCTCATTTACTCTGAAATTGTTCATGCATGCATGTATTTCATATATGGTTTATAGAACGTTTATAGTGGTGTACGTCTGATTGATCGGTACGTACATTTTAAAAAAATCTGAGTTATAGCGCCTCGCGCGCGTGAACCGAGCGAAGTTTAGGATTGGGCCAAGGAAAAATCCCGTACGAGCTCCGTGCGAGCGGCTACGGAGATGGCGTTTTGGGAAGGAAGTGCCCCCCCAGCGGATTTGCGGGATTCCCTGGCCCACAGTAAGTATAGTAGACGTTCTTACATGCAGCGGTCTCCTTCTCATGCAGGGGGGCGCCACGCGCCGGCGCGGGCGGCCGCGGCGAATGAACGCGCCCCCCGGCCGCGGCCGCGCGCGCAGCGGAGCTAGGAGACGGAGACGCCGCGATGGAGAACGTTTCGGCATACTTATGCCAGGCATTGCCAGGCTGCCTGATCGTTCATGAGAAGATCCTCCTCTTAGTTGACGGTTTCGGAACTTGCTGGGACATGCTGGGACGTGCTGTGAACACCCGAACGCACCTTGAAGTTTCGGAACTTCCAGCATTCCAGGTGACTGGGTTGAGACGCTCCCATGTATATACATTCTGACAGCAAGTCAGGAGGAACATAATTACAGGACTCCTCAACCAGATTTCCCCGAAATAAGACTCAGGGAGGGTCTGGTGAACTGACGTTCTCTTCAGGATTGAAGCATGGCGTTCGAATTCAAAGTGACCGCAAAATTCGGTGAGTCGGGAGGGAGATATTTTTCGTTTTTCGTCCCCTTAATTTTTTGACACACATGTACCCCGCGTCTCTGCAGTTTTCTGGGCTCCAGCTGGAGCGGTGGCAAAGACGGCGGCAGGGAAGCCTCCCACCCTGACGCTGCAGGACTTGGCACAACTGAACGGGGGCAGCTCCCTGACTCCAGATGTCATCCTCTCGAACCTTTCCCTTCTCTTCCGAGATATCGAAGCTCGGCTGGTCCGTTTCGGGGCACCCGCAGGTGTCCGTGATTCCGGAATTGAAGCAGTTGGGGAAGAACCCTGCAGACAACACTGACATTTCGAAGGTGGCGTGGGCGTTGTCCATCTGGGCAACGTGCTTGAGAGGGAGACAGGCGGGGGAGGAGGATGGATCAGCCGTCTCCATCGCGAAGGAAGCAGCCAAGGCTCTGTCCAAAAAGGGGAAAGATTTCTTGACCTCAGTTGACACCGCCCACGTCTCCGGTCTCAAGGGGTTTGCGGCTGCCAATGAGGTTAGGTTCGTCAATGTGTTTATGCACTCCACAAAACTGAGAGGGGAGTGTCAATCTTCGGATAACAATTGCAGAAAGAAGGGGCCTCTTCATTTCGTCATCGGGTTGGATTCTAAGCAGGTTGAGCTTTTCCGTGCCCCCACAGTGGCAGGAGCAGGGACAGCAGCATCCAGTCCCCGCTCCGGGGACAGTGATTCCCACAGGCCCGACAAGAAAGTCCATGCCTTCTTCCGTCAGGCCCTCGTCAACCTCGTCAACGAGTACCCAGACTCGCCCTCCCTGAACCTTTCCGTGGGGAGAGCAAACGATGGAAGAGTAAAGTCCCTGATTCTCTTCCACCCCACTGACACTGAATCCGGGGACAATCTCTTCCAGCCTGATGCCGACTCTCTCGCTCATCTCGAGCAGTGGGCCGAGAACCTGAAGAAAGATGGGGGCTCCCTTGCCCGCCTCAGTTTCGAGATCTGCATGAATGATGTCGAGGGTTCAGTGGAAGAGAGGGTGGCAGATTTTGTGAAAAAAGTCAGAACCGTGCTCAGCAAACCCCCCTCAGCAGCAAACACGAGCACACTCCCCACCCCCCCGGGGTCCGACCCCAACAACAGCAGTGACATCACCTTCATCCTCGACCCCGACAGCCTGTGCAGGATCGCGTGTTGCGGTCGTGAGGTGAGGGAGGGCTCGGAGGCGGCGGGAATAGTGGAAATGATTCGCTCGTGGGGTCATGTCATGGTGTTTGGGGGGGGCGTGGAGCAGTACGGTGGGAGGAAGGGCAAGAATCTGAAAGGGCCCAGTGCGGCCGCCCTTCCTGCCAGCGCCGCAGCTGCCGCTTCGTCCGCAGCCCCAGCAGTACCCCCTTCCTCCAGTGTGTTCCGAAATCCCGGAACCGCGCCCTTGCTGGGAGGCGGCACATTTGTGAGCACAACTGCCAGCATGGAGTGCGAGAAGAGGAAGGAGAGGGAGGACGTTGAGAAGGACGGGGGGCAGAGAGATGACATGGAAGGGGCAGAGGGGGCCTCCAGTTTTGCTGACCCGAACGCTTGGTCGTTCACAGACGAGGGTCAGGCTGCAAGCCGTGAGCGTTTTTGTGGGAAGAGAAGTCATCATGTCGACGAGCCGTCCCAGAGCGTGGGGGGTGGTGCTGCTGCTCAGGGAGGGGTGGGGGGCGAGGACGGAGAAGAAGAGTAAGAAGACGAGGAAGACGATGGAGGCGGTGTGCAGAGAGGGGAGGAGGGGGGGGGGCACGGGGACTAGTGTTCCAAAGCGTCGCAGGCGTAGCACCAATGACCTAGAGGGAGGCGGGGG
>JAHBMJ010002249.1:78441-105943 GCA_018398765.1 Chromera velia | reverse complement strand
ACACACACACACACACACACACACACACACACATGCACGCACGCACACACACACACACACACACACACACACACACACACATGCACACACACACACAGACACACACACACACACACACACACACACTCATGCACAGACACACACACACACACACACACACACACACACACAGAAAGAGAGTGGGCGAGTGAGCAACAAAGCTGACGGGCAAGCTTGTATGTCGCTACCGAGAAAAAACACCCCCAACGAAACAACACCGACCTGCAAACGTAGAGTCGGTCGTTGATCCCACAGCCCAACTTGGTCGCATCCTTCCAGACCATCGCTGTGAAATGCCCTGCCTGCAGGAAGAAAAGAAAAGGCAACAAAAGAAAGAAAGACACCAGGGGACATTCACCATGCAGTCAAGCCAATTTCTTTCACCCATTCCCTCGACTTCCAATCCCTCGTTCTGTTTGGTTTCGTTATCGTTTCCGCATTCTCATCTTCCCTCCCATCCGTTTTCCTTCCAAGGAAAGCAAGGCAAACTGACTCACTCACTTACTCACTCACCCCTGACACATATCCAGTCCCAGAAGATCGATCCCAGATATCCACTTCAGAATACCTGCACGAGGGGAGGAAAGGGAAAAAGGTTGGTTGGTTGGAGACAGAAAGAAACAGACCATGTGAACGCAACCAAACGAATCCTGCATGGCCGCAGAGTGCGTGGAGGCGAGACGGAAACAAGTTAGCACATTCAGAAAAAGGCAAGTTCCATCAGAACACAGAAAGGAGGAGGAAGAAAGAGAGACAGAAGATGAAGAACTGCTCAGGTGTCCAGCACGAGGGAACAGAGAGAGAACAGCACTCCACGATTAGATAGAACGTGTGCCACACAGAAAGCAGCGGAACAGAAAAGGACAGACTGAAAGTAACAAACGTAAACAAGGAAGGGAAGAGAAAGGAGTCCACCACCCACCAGTCCATCGTAGCAGCGTTGGCGCTTCTGTGACCCATCGCCAGATTTTCTCCCGCAGGTCCCTCGCACGGAGAGAGATCGTATGCGCCGTCGTGGGAGAACCTGCCTCTGTCGGCCCACGACTGGGCGGCCCCGGCCACGCACTCGTCCCAGCTTGCATAGGGGACTCCCCGCCTGACCACAGGACCAAGAGGGATCAAACAAACAAACAAACAAACAAACATGAGAAAGAAAGAAAGAAAAGGGAGCATCCAGACAGGGGGTAACAGGGCGGACAGCAAGAGAGAAGAGAAGAGAAAAGCACATCCGGGATCTCCTCAACACACCATTGACTGCTTTGCAACTTTCGCTGCTCTCCAGCCGTGCTAGCTTTCTCACAGGTTGGGAAAGGCCGAGTAATTTGGACAGACTGTATGTATGGCTTCTTTCTTGTTCATCCTTTTTTCTGGACAAACGATCAGACAGATTAGACAGACAGACAGACAGACAGACAGACAGACAGAGACAGACAGACAGAATGAGCAATGATGGGGAGGGAGAGACGCAAGGAAACTACACAAAGGACTTCACTCACTCACATGCATCTGGCAGTGTTGTGAGAGACGACCAATTCTCGAATCTGTGCAGCAGTCAATCTTCCCGGTGCAGGAGGCGACCCTGAGGCTGCTGTAGTCGTCGTCGTGGTTGTGGTTGTGGTGCCACCACCACCACCACCGCCTCCGCCACCACCCCCGCCGTCGTAGTGGGCTGTAGCCTCGGCCTCGCACTGGCTCTCGGACTTTCCGTTTCTGTCGGGCACCTGTTGCCTGTAGCAGCCTCCCATATTGGGGGTCGTGCAGTCCTTCCGGTCAGACCCTTTATACCTGCACGCACAATTAATCAGGAAAGGGAAGGGGAGGGGGGAAGACGGGGAACGGCAGGATTTTGCGTTCATTCAAAGAAAGGCAGGCAGGCAGGCAAGCTGGTAGGGGTAGATCGATCGATCGAGCGAGAGGGTCGACAGATTCTCCCCAGCCTTTGTCTCCCCATATCATTCCCAGAGATAAAAGAAGGTCACAGTCGATGAAAAATGAGCCAAGAAAGGCGACGTTCTTGACAGACTCGAAGACGTTCTGAACATACATCCGCTCCGTCTCCCGCCTTGATAGACAAACAACTCAGACTTTGCCGCTACCACCACAATTCATGGGGGAATGCCGACGTTGCCAACCGACCCACGTACCTGCAGACGTAGAGCCGTCCGTTGATGCCGCACCCAACTTTGGTGGCGTCCTTCCACATCATCGCCGTGAAGTGCCCGGCTCCCGACACGTAGGAGCTCTTCCCGGACCTCTCCCAAATAGACACCTCGTCGTACCTGCAGCAGGTACAGGAAGGGGACATATCCACAGGAGTCAAATGTGCCATACCGTCTTGTTGGCATTGGGAGGCAACGTCCGAAGCCACATTGAATGCACGGGACACAGAGGTAGACAGAAGGGTCTAAACAGGCCTTCCAGATGGCCCGTGGAACCGATTATGACACAGGTACAGAGCGTAGGGAGGGTGTCGGCAGTGTCGGAAACAGAGGGGGAGAAAGGGAGGGGGATAGGCAAAAAGAGAGAGTGCGGGGTAGATAAAGCAGTGAGACTGCATGACTGACTGACCAGGCTTTGTTTGCCACCTGAAGGCTGCTGTGTCCTCTGGCAAGGTTTTCCCCTGCAGGGCCTGCGGGGGGTGAAAGGTTGTAGGAGCTGTCATGGGAGAAGCTACCCCGGTTGGCCCACTGTTGTGCAGACGCAGCGACACTCGCGTCCCACTCGGTCCACCCGGCTCCGTGCCTGCAGGTGAAGGAGCAAAAAGGATGCATGTGAAAGGGATTTATTCTTCAAATCCGTTTCGTGGGCTGGTTGTCGACTTTGCTGCCTCGAGAAGGAAAGAAGTGTGGGAACTGACATGCATCTGAACTTGTTGTTGTTGATCATGAATTCCCGAATTTGGGAGGCACTCATCTGCGAAGAGGCGAGGGACACCAGACACGCCCCGATGATCGTGAGAACTCCCCAGAGACGGGAAGGCGATATCCGGAGATTCATCTTGGATAGATGGATCCGGTTCTTCGCCCACTCAAAATTCAGTTCAAGGATGAAAATACAAAATCTTAGCTCAACGATCACTCCCACAGACAAAGTCTGGCGTGCGTAGCAAAGGAGGAGTAATCTGGTCTGCCTGAAGAGACGGCTGGAGGGTTATTGATCGGAAGGTTTACCGCTATGAGCGCAAGTCCTGACTAATTTCTGTGATTTGAACCGAAGAACACAAAATGCTCAACACCTTGCCCTTCCTCTTCTGTGTGCAACAAACAGGTTTCAGGAAAAGGGAGTGCCAAGGTGGATGGGGGTAGAGAGTAGTAGGGATATGTAGAGATGGTTATGAGATGGTTACAGTCAACCCTTTACGCGTTTTTTTTTTTTTGACCCTCCCATGCAGGCCGGGGGCAGGTTTTTCGTTTTTTGCATGGGGGGCCGGCAGCATGTGAAGCGCGGCCGCCGCTCAGCTGAACCGTACAATAGGTGCGTCACTTCTAAAGACCCTTTGAACGAAAATTAAAAGAACATATTAATATAACATTATATAACACTGAACACAAAAAAAGCAAAGTTTCTAATAACTTTCAGGTTCATATAGGTTCATAAAACAGGACGTTGAGGGCCATTAGGTGACCGCTGTAGGAATGGACTTCTCTTTTTTATATGAGTAAATCCCCTTGAACCCGATGGCCCCGGACTCTCTCATTTGTCTCAGCTGGGTGTGGGAGCCTTGACCGGCATTACGGCGCTTTGCTCCAGCTTTTGAAGTGGATTGCATAGGTGCTGATCCACTGCCGGATCTGCTTTTAGTGCTACATGGCACTGTTATATGTTTTAGCCTTCCTCTACTTCATATCTTTGCTTGTGCAGCCAGCGCATCTACACTTGCCACACTGCTGTTAGAAACAGCTCCTACAAAACCGACTTGAGCGTGCTGAGATTGATGGACTAGTCCAAAAGCAACCAGCGTTCAGCTGCTCCGAAGCGTCGAATTGCATGAGTGTGGTTGTCTTGTAAGAGGCCATGGGGGTCACCGAGTACTTAATAACTGTAACGAAGACGAGCAAGCAGCCACAAGTAGGCATAAGTGGGAATTCAAAATCTTTAATTTATATAATTAAATTTAAATAAAATCCAAAGGAATCTTAGTTCCTGCCTAAGTTCCTGCCGAATTCTGTCTTATAGACTCTGTTTAATTGTATCGGATCTACCTAGCGTAGGCTAGCGATTTGGAGTTTCTTTCACCACTTGGAATAAACCCTGCACTTTAAATGATGTTAAATCATTTGATAACATTTTTAACTAGATTTTTATACTAGTGTTTACCTGTTTTCTAACATGATTTTTTTTAAAAAAATTTTTTAGGTAGATCATTATATAATTTATATTAGTTTGAGTAACTTTGAGGTAAAAAATCTAAACAAAAAAAAAATCTATCTATAAAGACCACCCCTAACCGATGCGGCATAAGAGAATTATAAGTTTCTCACTAGTTTGAGCTTCAAGTTCAAAAGTCATCTAAGTTGAAACAAGTTTAAAAAACTACTATAAGTAAGAAAAACATAAAAGAATATATATTATGCGTCGCCTAGCATTTTTTACATAGAATCTACTATACTAAGAGCGCTATAACTAAGACCTTTGTAAGACTTACAGTTTTTTAATACCAATCCATGCATGTGCACTGATCTCAGTATGCATGTTGCATGCATGTATTTTGCATGCATGCATTTGCATTAATACACATCTCTTCAATCGATCGCTGTACATCGCTCGTATGCCTTACGACAGCTCCGTAAGCCTCTCTTTTGCGTGTCGAAAACTGACAATGCATGTCGGTATGGTCAAGATTCCTCAGCTGTCTGAAGAGGTTAAAGTGATTCTAGCTCCTATATTACTAGAGCTTCTCCTGGGGCGGCGGTAGCCAAGAACTCAGGGTTTTCACGAGAGGTTTGCAGGGAGTTTTTGGCTGTGTCCATCTCTCTGTCATGTTGCATCTACAGTTTGAGATTTGAAGCACTTCACGGTGGTATTCTCTCTTTGTTTCCTGTTGCAGCACGCTGCTGAACCGTCTGAAAACTGTGTTCGCTCGGCCGTTCTGTAACCAAACTTGAGAGCTCTGCCACCCTTTGACTTACCGTCTTCTTTTCATCACCTCGGTCTAGCTCACATTGCGCTTTTTGCTTTCTTGAGATGGTTGCTACGACTCCCTCTATCTTGGCCCAGGCTGTCCTTTGGAGGACGGAAGCTTTCCTTGCTGAGCAGGGTTTTGCAACTTCGGACCCTTTCTGTTTCGGTTCGTTGGTAGAAGCTTTGGAACGTTTTCTTGGATTCCTTCGTCGACACAGGGATCCGGTTGCCCTCTCTGATTCAGGATGCGTTGGCTCTACAACAGCAGCCAGCTGTCACCGACGTAGGAAGTGTACGAGGAGGGGGAAACGCTTCAGAATCTCTAAGGCAAAGTGGGAATGGATGAGTTCGGATGAGTGGGACACGGACGCGCCGTCTTCAAACGAATGCAGATCTCTTTCTCGGCCGGGCCCCTTGACTGCATCATATTACAGTCTTGAGCCCCCTCTTGTGCAGAAAGAGTCCAATGCGCGTGAATATGACCATTGCTCTGTGATAAAAACAACTAGACGGTGTCTGACTCAACCGCATTAGGAGAAGTCTCAAGGTGTGTTTAGGACTTCTTCAAGAGTTTGGGGTGCAGTTGTGCGACAGAGGGATGGTTTGTCGCTTTGTGCAGGAGTGGTAAATGGGGCGGGGAAGGGACATGCCTCGGTGGGGCTAATGAAATCGGGTCTTTCTGTTAATCCTCTTCGAAGCAATCGGTTCACAGACAAAGACTTCGTGACGGAAGGGCGTCGCTTGCTTCGTTGTTGCATGCAAGCCCTGGATCATCGTCAATTGATCCAGTAGAAAGGGGGGGCGGGCGCGCGTGTCCGCTGAGCGCCTCGGAGGATCGTTTGGAGGAGCACTACCGGTTTTGCTGTTAAGAGTCCTTGCTTCAGGATCAGACTCCCTGAGGTTCTCTCCTTTTTTGTTCATTAGATTCCTTCTTTCTTTTCTTCCAGAACCTTCCTCTAGACCTTCCTTCTTTCTTTTATACTTGTTTGACTCGTTTCCTTTCGTCTTCATGATTTCTTTTATGACTTCTGCAAATGGGCCCTTGCATGCGCTTGCATGCCCTTACTATTGAAAGAACTCTTTTCCTTCTTGGCAGATCTTGACCTGTTTGATCATTCATGCAATCAAGCCAACAGCGATAGATAACTGACAGTGGCAGACCGATGGGGTGTGGATTGGTAGGCTAGAACGGAAGTTGTTTGGTGTTTCAGGCAGTGTATGACGCGATCAATGCCGCCTTATATGCGTGCGTGCATCATCCATCCATGCATGCACGCTGATCTCAGTATGCACGTTGCATGTATATATTTTGCATGCATGCATTTGTATTAATACACATCTCTTCAATCGATCGCTGTACATCGCTCGTATGCCTTACGACAGCTCCGTAAGCTTCTCTTTTACGTGCCGAAAACTGACAATGCATGTCGGTATGGTCAAGATTCCTCAGCTGTCTGAAGAGATTAAAGTGATTCTAGCTCCTATATTACCAATTATACTACTAATCTAGCTACTGATCGACTTAATTAGTGTTTGAGCATGATGTTTCAAGTTATAGCGCTAGTTATAACGATCACAGAACTTATGATCAAATATATAGTAGTTTAGTAGTTATATGATATGAAGTATTATGAACTTGTATAATTAAGTTGTATCGACTCAACAATATTTTAAAAACACAAAAACGCTAGCAAAAACTATTCCAATCTATTTAAAATAATATAAAATAAAAGAAAATAAAACATAAATATCATTCAGGAGCATTATGAGGGATATCATGAGATATTAGACTAGCTCAATTAATAAAGATGAATGTTTTGATTGATTGATGCCAAACCCTAGGTAGAGTCAGAACTCCCGGGCGGCGCATACATGGATGGGTCTGTTCAATTATGCCAGTTGCAAGCTAAGTGGATGACAGTTATTTGAACTTAATCTAATCAATCATTTACTACAATATGACAAAAAATCATAAAGAGGAGAGAGGGTTGAGAGCGCAAGAGCAATGTGATGAACTTGCGAACCCCCAGATCAGAAAAAGAGGCGGATACAAAGGGTGAGTCACAACAAGTGAAGCGGTTTAAAACAAAAAGCCTTGTTCGGCAGTCCATATATACGATTTTTGCTGTAAATATGTCTAGATAGACTAGGTTGAGGACTTTCCCACGCTTAGGTTCCACACAGTGCATCATGCCACTAGTACACCATATAACTTATTCTTTCCAACTTCTTTTCTATTATTTTCTCTCATTCGATTAGCAATGAAGACTGCGACCTAGCCCATCCCTGCGACCTAGACTATTCCCATACGCTCGCAACATGTTACGCCATATAATTCACTGCCATATACTGTAGCTTTTATCCCGTCTGCCTCACCATTTGCCTTGCCATCTGCTCTTATCTTTTTTTTGTCCTTCTTTAGCGAAAGAGACTGAATAAAGGCTGTATACATGCTCGCGGCATGTCATCATCATTATTCACTATCGCTATCGGCCTATAAATGAGCGTCTAACATTCGGCTGTCGATGCGCAGCTAGATACACACTGCTAGGGCAGTCCTCTCCTTCGAAGGAAGATAACACAGGCAAGAACGGCTTTCCCATGACGGCCACTCACTGAATTCCTGCGGCAAGGCAGAGTGGTCTTACATCCTTATACAGAACGCGTAGCCTTGTCCTCTTTCTGCCAAAATCTAGCTTAATCAGAAGAAAAAAGAGCCAGAGAACCTTCATTCTGATAGGCTAGGTTAGGTTGTGCCCTTTTATCTTCATATCTTGCTCTAAAGCTCCTTCTAGCCTGCCTGTTTTAAGGCAGACGGTGATAGAATGACGGAGACGGCTGAAGAGACGGGCAAAAACGGTAGCCTGGCTTGGTTTTGTCCCCATTCCGCGAACCAATTCCCAAAAAGGGAGAAAACCTCATCCGTCTAACTCCGTTGCCAGTGTTTTGCACTCAGCACGTATACGCACCAACTGCATGCTTGTGCTGTCCAACTGCAGGTCGCTGAGGAACCCTAGCTTAAGAACTGGTGTCTGTTCCCCAGGCAGGTTTGCGGAACTACTAAAAACTGCTTCCCATCTCCTTCTCCATCTTTCTCCATCTTCCTCCTCAAATGTAAGCGCTCTCTTCCTTCTGGCCAAAAGGTTTCAGAACGGCATCGTGTAGAAGTGAGACTTGCTTCCCCATCGAATGATGGACACCAATTGTTGCTCACGGCATGTACTCATAATAATGGCCTTCATCCCGTCTACCTCGCCGTCTGCCCTCGTCTGCTTGTTTTCTTTTTTTTTGCTCTCCCTCAGTGAGGGAAAAAGCAAAAAACAACACAAAATAAAACAAAATATTATTGTGGGCTATTATAGAATG
Source organism: Chromera velia (assembly GCA_018398765.1). Classification (NCBI taxonomy): domain Eukaryota; family Chromeraceae; genus Chromera; species Chromera velia. Next base: position 97,417 of record JAHBMJ010002249.1, on the reverse strand, counting down.
GATATCAATTACTGGATTGATGATCATAATTTTAGATACAGAATTTGTAACAAAAAATTCATAAATAATTGTAAACAAGGTAAAAAGCTAGCTGAATTAACGAAAATGAAAGTATAATTTTTGCAAGACACATGTCTGGTCTACAGTCTAAACAGACTAGACTTGAGACTGTTTCGCGCTCAGCGCATCATGGTACATCATGGAGTATTTTCTTCTACTTCTTGTCTGTACGTCCTTTCCTCTCACTGCTCTGCAGACTGGGACAAAAACCATTTATACATGCTTGCCAGTGCAGCATGCACTGTGGCTTTCATTGCCTTTCAATCTGTTTGCCTTGCCGTCTGCCCTTTTCTGCTCTTTTTCGTCTTCCCTCAGGGAGGGAGACCGAATGAAGACCATATCCACGCTCGTGGCATGTGCTATGGCCCTCATCCTGTGTCTCTCACCGTCTGCCCTTTCTCTCTTCTCCCTCAGCGAGGGAGACCGAATGAAGACCATATCCACGCTCGCGGCATGTGCTATGGCCTTCATCCTGTGTCTCTCACCGTCTGCCCTTTCTCTCTTCTCCCTCAGCGAGGGAGACCGAATGAAGACCATATCCACGCTCGCGGCATGTGCTATGGCCTTCATCCTGTCTCTCTCACCGGGTGGGGGGAGGGGCACTGGAAGGGGAAGGGGAAACGTCTGTACGCAATGCTGCCTGGTTCCACTGGCGAGCTTCTCGTCTGATTTCAGCATCCTTCTGCACAATTGTAGCCCACTGCTTTGGGGAGACGCCCGCAGGAGGGTACAGAGGGAGGGGAGGCGGGATCTTCAGCAGGCCCGGACGCTCGTCCATGACCCTCTCCATCCTCATTGTTACCTCCCTATGCCCTCTCCTCCTGCCTTCCACGCGTTTCGGCTCGAAGATGTGCCCGTAGGGGGCTGCATGACTCTGCATACAAATGTAGACACGGACAGGAGGTCATGCGCATGTCTCCTCTCCTTCTCCCTGCGAGCTCATGCATGGCAGCCAAACAAGGAGGCTGACCGACAAAGAGATGCAAAAAGGGAAACAGAGGGACGTACGGCATTGTGATTTTTCTTTGTCCATTCCGTATTTTTTGCGTTCTTTGGGGTTATGGGCAGGCATGACACACGCAGGGATTGAGCCAAAAAGGGGCGAGAGGACAACCATACATAGGACAACCGGAGGAAGAGACACTGCATGTGGACAGATGATGAAGATCCACAAACTAGTGGCCTTGGTGCTGCAGCAGGCAATGATCAGTTATTCACGGCAAAGAACTGGACTGAATGACTCACCATTGGACCCGAATTTTCGAGAGAGGTTCGCCAGGCACTGTTGCTCTCTTGCCACCGTTGCGCCCCCCATGCAGAGTGCCTGCTTGCGACTCCCACCTGCCAGTGCCTACTCGGAGTCTCTGTCCTCCTCTGATGATGTCTCCCAGGCCCCCCTTCCCCTCTCCTAGACAGGTCCGCAAATACGACACCATTCTCAGGGACATGCAGTCTCGCCTCGAGGGTCCCGTATTGGAATGGCGCGCTGCCATCTGTCGGTCTCCCCAGCCCCCCCCCCGGTGGATGGAAGAGGGCGGCAGGCACAGAGAAAGGGGAAGTCACCATCGGATTCACTTCTGATACCGCAAGTGGACGGTACAGCTGAGAATAATCAGATTCCGTAGGTCGCTCCCGTTCAATCCCTGTCACGTGAGACTGTCCCTGCTGCCGCCCCCGACTTGCCAAGTTCGCATCCCTTCGAGGACCCCCTGCAGAGCTATTGACATGCGTCCCGGGGGCTCTGGCGGAACCCGCTGCAAAAGATGCCGCCACCTGCAGGAGGGGGACATGGGAAGGTCAAGAGCGATTGTCAATTGACGATCTTTCGGTAACTCAACAAAGAGCAGACAAAAGGGAGAGCTAGAAAGCTGCGAGGTCACTGCACGAACAAGCAATCGTTGGCTACACTAATAGCATCGCATCCATCCACCACTTGCATTCTAGAGTGATTGAGAAGAGTGCCCGCTCAAGAGGAGATTCAGAGGGGAGGTGGTACTCATATATGTTTCGTCCGACGAGGGCAAAGTCAAGAAGCGTGCCCCGCAAACCTTTAATAGAAAAAGCATTCTGTGCGCCGACAGAGAGAGCGGGTAATACTATGTCCGCTCCCCTTAATTTCCTTCCAAGCTCCCTTCGATCACCTGGCTGACCTCGCGGATCCCCGTTCTCCTGTCCTCGCTTTCCCCGTCCTGCCCCCCAGACACAGACTTCCCATCTGACGGACTGAGTGAGTTTGCAATCACACTCTCATTCCTCTCTGCCCCTGGAAAAAGAGAGAGAACTGAGTCGCGAGCCCTCCCCCACATATCCCCCCAAAAGGACGAGGCACTTGAGGGCTTTGCTCGAGGGGGGTCTCTTTGAGGTTCTTCAGAATCGGTATGCTGAGCCTGAAGCTGTGGCAGAACATAAGGTTGGGACGTCGACTCAGCCTCGGACCGGGAGACTGCCTCCTCGACCTTTTGTGGGGCCCCTGGACAGCAGTCTGCGTGGTAGTCAACGTCTGACAGCGCCACCCTGCACTCACATGCGATGCACAGCGCGGACTCGTCGCTGTGTGCAGAACGAGAATGCACTGCAAGCGAGGGAACATCGCCCGGGGATTCCTCTTCCCCAACGACCAGACCTTCCGTCTCCGTTTTGTCCTCCTGCACGCACATCCATCCATCCATCCATCCATCCATCCATCCATCCATCCATCTCTCCATCCATGAATCAGAGACGACCTAGTCTGCAATGCCGTTGGAATGAAGAGCTAGAGCGAAGGCGCCGAGGAAAGTGAAAAAGAAAAGCGACGAAACCAACAGACCAGACGAGGTGGAAGGAAAGCAAAAGAAGAAACAAGCAAGGACAAAGAAAACGAAAGAAAAGAGAAATATTAACGTCTAACTTCCCCATTTGCTCACCTGCGCATCTTGACGCACACAGCCCTGCAATGATGCTGGGGGGACGCCGACAGCCCGAAGTCCCCGTGGATCGCGAGTCGCCGTCTGAGGGAGATGGATGTAAACGTTCCTTGGTTGCAGTCCCAATTCGTCCTCCTCCTCTCCAACATCGAGGGGAAGCTCCCACTTCGCCTCCTCTTGCTTCTCGTGGGCGACGTAGACGGTGTTGTCCACCGGTGTTGACCTGCGGAGTCGAAGAGATATCACAAGCATACATATATATATTTACCAGGTCCGTCCGCCCGTCCGTCCGTCCGACCGTCCGTCTGTCCGTCTGTCTGTCTGTCTGTCTGTCTGTCTGCCTGCCTGCCTGTCTGCCTCTGCCTGTCTGCCTACCTGCCTGTCTGCCTACCTGCCTGTCTGTCTGCCTCTGCCTGTCTGCCTGCCTGCCTGTCTGCCTGCCTGCCTGTCTGCCTTTATGAGTCTCTGTCTGCATGTGTCTGTCTATTCCGCTTTTCGCCCAGAAGAGAAAGGGGGAAAAGGCAAAAGAAATTGTACGTTTGTCTGTCTGTGAAGGTCACTTACCAATGCATCTTTCCCAAAGCAACACAAGCAGAGGGAGGAGCTTGCGCTTGGAGGTGTTGCAGGTAGAATTTGTGGTGTTGTTGATCACAGGCTCACGACAAATCACGATGTAGAGAGAGAGCCCCTCATACATGGGGACGTGGCATGCAGAACAAAACCCTGAATCATCATGGACAGAGAGAGAGAGAGAGAGAGAGCATTGAACACCTATATATATAGAGGATTATATGCATGCAACGCAGTATATATAGCCTGATTCTTGATCGAGCATGCATGCACGCGTATATATATATAGTTATAGATTTGTATTAATATGAGTCCCACGAGGACTGCATGCATGGGTGCCGTGGCCCCCGAGCCATGCACGGTATCTGCATGCAGCCCAAACCGAAATAAGATTTGTATGCAAGGTCGTCCGCATCGACATGGTCTGAAATGGTCTGAAAGAACTTTTCAAGCTAGCTTGCTCGTCTGAATGTTCCGGCTGTAAGTCATGATAGTCGATCGAATCCTTGTATCGATATATATGTAAGTGAAATGCGCCCTTCCCCTTCTGTTTGAATCTCTACGATCACTGGCTCTGCAAATGCTGAACGACTGCAGAGTGAATACGACCTGCGCCGCCTATTCCTCATTGGGACTGGAGGCTTCGGCAATGCTCTGAAGTTCCTGTCTGCGAGCATTTTTTTTCTTCCTTTCTTGCGGGCTGACTGACTCCCGTGCTTGCCGGAAATTTGATCGACCTAGTGTCACCTGAGATCTGTGACTGTTGAGTTTCTCGGGTCCGTACGGCTTTCTGTTCCGACTCTCGTCCTTTCTTTCGAGCTTTCTGAGCGTGTGCCAGCACGTCTGCAGACTATTTGTGACTCGCTGCCACCACACGTATACAGCCCTCTCAGTTAATTTGTTCTCTGCAATGAAGATTCTGTCTCAATCATTATCTTCCCATGCATTTTTTGCAGACGCTGGGGACTCTCCCTGTGGATTCCTTCTGTGCGTGTGAGTGTATTTATCTGTCTTGATGGAGGAGACGGCTGGGGAAAGCGGGGTGGAAAGCCGGGTGCCCCGAACAGGTTTTGGACCGAGGGAGTTTGGTGCGGCGCAAAGTGGACATACAGTGCAGGTCCAGCCTGGTGGGGATTCGCCGGCTGATGACATGATGGAAGATTGGTGGGGGCCCGACGAGGACATGGGGACAGAAGAGGTGTCCCCTGGGGTCCGTCTCTTCTGCCTTCCTTTCCTTCTCGACTTGTCTTTTGACACAGTGGCTCTGTCTCTTTATCCATGGCTTTGTCGTGTGTCTGTTTGCAAATCTGCCTGTCTCTTTATTTATGCACACGCGCGCGCGCGCGTGTGTGTGTGTGTGTGAATCTTGACCGTTCTTTCTCCTTACTGTGGCCCGCTCACTGCCTGGCTGGCTGGCTGGCTGGCTGGCTTTATGTCGGCCGCCGTTGTCAACGCTTTACTTTCCTGTAGGGTGGCGGGTGGAGGATGAAACACCGGGAAAAAGTGGGGCCGTCGGCTGTCAAAGAGAGTCAACTGGCTTTTTCTGGAAGGGAAGAAGGAAGAGAAGGAGAAGAGAGGCCCAAAACAAGGGGAAAAGAGAACAAACGCATGATAGTGCAGGGAAGAGGGGCGCAGGACCTTTCAATAATTGGGGCTCTTACTGACCCAGTTCCAGAGTGAGCGCAAAAATAAGAACGTCGGAAGACACAAAAGGCACAGACAGACAGACAGGCTGGCCGACAGACAAACAGCAAGCAGGCGAGGGGAGAAGAGACAAAGTGAAGCGCGGTCTGTGCCTCTGTTCCAGTTGTCCATCTCTTCGATTTTTGTCTCTTTGTCTGGCTGCCTGTAGCCGGACAGCAACCCCGAAACATATAGTCTGTCTGCCTGCCTGCCTGCCTTCCTACCAAAAGAAAAGAAAAGAGAAAAAAACAGCAGAAAACAAAAGGAAAAAAGAAAGAGAGAAAGGAAAGAAAGAAGGTTTTAGTCTTGTCTGCCTGCCTGTCTGTCTGTTTGTCTCGAAAAGGGGGCAAAGAAACCATAAGGTATGTCACTCTTTCTGTCTGTCTGTCTGTCTGCTCATGAGGAGAATGAGGGAAAGCAACCATATAGTCTGTCTGTCTGTTTGTCTGTCTGTCTGTTCTTTCTTTCTTTCTTTCTTTTTGTCTATTGTGTTCATGAAGAAAAGAAGGGAGAAGAAGAAACATGTAGTCTGTCTGTCCGAAGAAAGGAAGCGATTCGGAAAAAGTGAAGTGGAGAAAAGACGACATAGTCTGTCTGTCTGTCTGTCTGTGTGGGAAGGAAATAAAAGTCAATATAGTCTGTCTAACTGTTAAGTTCTCCCGCAAAACACGATGACACAGCAAAAGAATCCCTCCCCCTCCGCAGTGGCGGCCCCCCACCCCTCACCCCCTGCCTGCCTAAAGACCATGGTGATGGTGGTTCCCTTCCCGCCATGTTGTGTGTGTCTGTCAAGTGAAGTGCAGTACCCTGTCTTTTTTCTTTCTTTCTTGACTTGAGTGGAAGCAACAGGAGGTCGCGTGTAAATCAGGAATCGCGTGAAGTCCTTTCGGGAGGTTGAGAGGCAAGGGGCGCTTAACTCTCTCGTTTTGGGCCCCCTGCCCACCTTGTCTGAATTGTCGTGATGTTCGTTTTTCTTTCTTTCTTTCTTTCCTTCCTTTCTTTCTTTCTTTCTTTCTTTCTTTTCTTTCTTCCTTTCTTTCTTTCTTTCTTTCTTTCTTTCTTTCTCTCCTTTTTTTTGTCTGTTGGGTTGATGAAGAGAAGGGGAGAACAGAAACCATGTAATTTGTCTGCCTCGATCAGTGATCAGAAAGGAAAGAAGAGAAGACAACGTGGTTGGTCTTCTCCAATCGGATTATCATCGTATCAGTGTTCTTTTTTTGTTGTTGTTGTCTGCCCCGATGTCCGCTCTCCGTTTGGCTCCTCGGTCGGTCTCTTGCGTGCTCTGACTGCCGGTCCGTGCCTCTGCCCCTTCTCTGTCTCGTGTCTAGCTGCCGGTGTCTCTCTGCGTCTGCTTCCAAATGCAGCTTTTCTTTTCTCTCGGTAACTGTGCTCGACGCGTAACGGCCTCCCTATCCTGCGGCTGCTGCAAATTTGAATCTCGATGCAGGGAGAGCGCCTCGGCGGGGGAGAGGAGGCAGAAGGAGAAGAAGGAGATCCAGGTGTGGACCTGAACGCTCAGGGATGTGACAACGGAGGTGGATTTTTCATCACGATGGTCAGTGTTCGCTTCCCCTTGCTTCTTCTCCCCGGAGTGTTTTCTTTTCATCAGATCAAACAATTTCTCTGATCCTGCACAGCCGTCTAATCCCCAGCTGCTTGTCTGTGTGATTGTTTGTGTATTTTTGCTTACTTCTTTGTCTCTTGTCCGGTCTCGTTTCGACTCCATGGCCAGTGAGCTTTGGAGGAATGGGGGGAAAGAAGACAGAAGTGGGCCCTGTTCTGTTCTGTGCGGCCGCGATGATTTCCGTTGCCTTCGGTCTCTCTGTCGCCTGTCCGTTTGCAGGCAACTACACAGGAAGGGGAAACCGAAGGAGAAGAGAACACAGAGGGTACAGGGATGAGGGACGCGGGGGAAGAGCAGATTGGCGGAGGGGCAAGACCACTGGGGGCAGGGAACTCGATGGATTTATTTCCTGCAGGAACCCTCAGAGTCCATCAGGCAGAAGGAGATGGAGATGAAGATGGAGATGAGGACGGCGGCAGACGTGCGATTGAACAGGCCATCTGGGAAGAGAGGAACCGGGAGGTGGATGGCAGGCCCCGGGATTTTCCTTCACAACAACTTACTCGCTTCGATCCCGGGAGCTTTCTCTATCTCAAGGGTCCGTCATATTTGTTGTGGCTAAAATTTGGGTGCGGCCTCACCTTCATCGGTTGCATTCGCTGCTTCTCACTTTCCTGTGCTTCTTTCTGTCTGAGGAAAGCGGGAGAACAAAGATAGATACCGTCTGTCTCTCCAGGTGCATTTGACTGTGTGCATGCATCCGATCGCTTGTTTTCTCCCTCGCTCTGACGTCGAGCCCCGAATGACCCCTGATTTGCTCTGGCACCCTTGCTCAGTGGCTCTTCTGCTCTCACTCCAAGGACAAAACTTTTGCCGCTCACTTCTTCTCTTCTCTTCTCTTCTCTTCTCTGCCCCCTTTTCTTCCCCTCTCTTTCATCCGTTTTGCTGAATCTGCAGACAAGGCAGACGGTGGAAAGGAAGTAGTCGGGCACTGGGACTCTGGCAGCGACAAGGAGAAAGTCGAGAGATTTGCACGGGAGGTCCACAAGGAGGGCCTGAGCAAGAGAGGCAACGAGCTTCCACTCCGAGAGATCGTTCTAGGAGAAGCAAAGCTTCACAGAGGAGGAGAGAGAGAGAGAAAAGAGGAGTTCCGAAACTGCGGTGTCTCAGTCTGTTTTCGTCAGTCGCTCGATGATCCCCTCCACCTGCCTGCTTTTCTCTTCACATCTGTATCGCTCTGTCTCTCTCATAGACTTCCGTCTGCAATCTGCCTCTCGATGTGTGTGTGTGTGTGTGTGTGTCTGTCTGTGTGTGTGTGTGTGTGTGTGTGTCTGTGTGTCTGTGTGTCTGTGTGTGTGTCTGTGTGTGTGTGTGTGTGTCTGTGTGTGTGTGTGTGTGTCTGTGTGTGTGTGTGTGTGTCTGTGTCTGTGTGTCTGTGTTGAGCGATAGAACGTGGAAAGTGCAAATACAACAGAAGACACAACAATTGCTGGCTAGCCGGGGAAGCAGCACGAGGGGACGGAAGAGAACACAGACCGGAAAGGACACAGGCACAGAGAAGAGAATAGAGAGAAACGATGGAAGATGAGAGTACAGGAGAGGAAATGAAAATGAGAAGAAAGGGAAAGAGAAGGGTCGTAGAGGATTAAGAAACGAATGGAGTGATTTCTAACGACGGCAAAGCGCCGCAAGAGCTGTGAGCTATGCACACTATTGAATGGATGTATGAACGCACTGACGCATGCAGGATATGAGTGGCCATACAAGCCTCCGCGAGACTGGAGCTCTCCTCGTGACCTCTCTTCGTGTATGCCGTGTTTTCCCGACCAGTTCATTCCTCTGACACGACAGATCAAATTTATGTCTCTGCTCCTTCCGAACGACAAAGAGCTCTTCTTCAGCTGGAAGAATGCGATGGGGTGCCCCGTTCTCCTCGATTTGGCGTCCGGCCGATTCACCGTTACCATGGCGTATGACATCGGTAACAAAGGGGATTGGGACAAGGGTGTGTCCTTCTGTCAGAAGATCGCGGACGCATGGAATGGTCTCCCGCTAGATATGGGCCGCGACGATTTCCTGAGTGAATTCGCGAAGTGCAAGGCAAGAGAGACAGAGTGGCGACATGACGGGTACACAGATCCATATACTCACAAGACCTACAACGAGCCTGCGTGGAAAATTCGTGAAATATCAAAGGGGGGTAGGGTAGAGGAGGGGCAGCCGAAGCGGAAGCGGGAGGCCAAACAAGCCTTTGACACACACTCCCAGACGTCAGTTCTTCAGGACCCTCGTACTTCCTTCCGTCTAGACATCCGAGTGGGCGCCTACTGCCATTCCGTCAAAGTCGACGAAAAGGCCAAAATGCCACAGAAGTCCCCACGCAAGCACAAGTCCCCCAGCGGACAGACGGCGCCGCATTCCCCACACAGCGCCTCTTCTCGCGGCGCAGGGCAGTTGCACGAATCCTCGTCGTCCTCTCACACAGCGACGCCGCAGTGTCCCCCAAACACAGACAACAGAGGGCAGTCGCAACGGGGGGGGCCAGGGGACCCGCACGAATCTGATGGAACCATTCCCTTCCGGACAACCGCAGTTAGGGGTCAGTGAATGCACGGAATGGTCGTGGTTGCTTTGTGATGCAGGTCCCCATGTGCTTTCTTCTTCTGGGACTCGAATTGACTTTCTACCTGCCTCTCCCTCCTTTCTTCCCTGTTTCTCTGTTTCGGTGCGCATTTATACACGAGCGCTTCTTGCCGTTCTTCATCCGTTCACTCTCCGTGCTGCTTTTGTTTTCTTCCGCCGGACGAAAGAAGATTAGAGAGGGAAAGGGAAATGGACTCTAATTGCAGTTGTGCATGAGCTTTTCGGAAAGATGAAAGAAGATGAGCAACGTCTGTGCACCCATGCATCGGTGTGAATGTGTGTGTTCGTGCGTCAAGACGTCTCCCTTCTCCTTCGGTGTTCTGGCTTATCCCCAACTGATTGAGTGCTTCGGTCTTGCTCCGGTCGTCTTATTTTTCTGCGGCTCCTCTTCTCCTCCATTCTTTCCATTGATCGGTTCTCCCGAGATGCAGCGCTTCTGCTCTGGGACGATGACTTCCCCTCTGATGAAACCATGGAGACAGAAAGGCTTGCTGCTTCGTCTTCAAGCAGCGGGGGGGGGAACAAGAGGGAGNGGGGGGGAGGAGACGGGCCTGACGGGAAGGAAGGGGGAGGAGGAGAGGGAGGAGGGGCGAGCGGGGGTGGTGGTGAGGGTGATTTGCCGTTTCAGAGTGGAGGCGGTGCGTTCGGGTCAGGGGGGGGCGTTTCCGGAGGTCAGCAGGCCGGGGGGGTGGAGGACGCTCTGTTGCAGAATCGTGAGGAGATGGGGGCGGAGGCGCTCGAAGAGATGGTTCGGACTGCGGTGTTCGATCTCGATGTCCCGGCGGGTCGGGAGGGAGGGATCATGGTGGGAGGGGACCAAGAACAAGAGGAAGAGCAGGTGCAAGTGGAGGAGGAGGAGGAGGAGGAGGAGGAGTTTCTGTGGGGCTCCAGCGACCTCCTCAGGAACCCCCATCCCCGAACGCCCCATACGGGGGGGGACCCCTCAGAGCCCCGTGCCTCCCTCGGGAGCTTGACCGACGGTCAGATAGAGAGGCCGCCGCGGGAGAGCCGTTACGGCAATACCGTGACTGTCACTCCCCCCGTTCATCCTGACACATCGCTTCGCAAGCCGCTGAGTGCGCCCGCTGGGGTGCATGGAACGCATCCCCGGAGTGGACCAGGTATGACTGAATTGGATCGTCAGATAGGGGAGAAGAAGGTGACGGAAGGGCGTGAGGGCGGGCGGTTCTCCCTCACCTTGGTACCGTGCGGGGAGGGGAGTGTCGACACAACTGCTGCTTCAACCTTTCCTCCCTCCTCTAGCTCCTCCTCTTCCTCTTCGTCGTCTTCCTCTGCTGCCGCAGCTGGAAAGTCAGACTTGCAAGGGAGCAAACGTGGGCGGCAGGATTCCGATCCAAAGGAAGAGAAGGGGAAGGAGGAAGATAAGGAAACGAAGTAGTCGATCCGTGAACGAGAATCATTGATAGCTGGTAGCTGTTTGAAACCTGGGATTGTTTGCCTCTCTGCCTATTTACCTGTCTGCCTTTCTGTCTATCCGCCTTTTCGGTCTGCCCGCCAGGAGAGGAAGGGGGGTGAATGTTCATGACCACGGAGTGCCGGGATGACCGTCACATCCAGAGATACATCGCACTTGAGCCTGCTGTTGCCGGGCTGGCTGGTTTCATGTTCATTCTGCATGGAAGTGGTACCAGTCCGTTGACATCGCATCAATCCTCGAACCACCCACCCCGTTTGGCTTCTTCTATGGTCCGACAGAAGTTGTTGAGGGATCGATAAGAAGAGAACCTTTTTTATGGTTCTGGTGAGAGATAACAATTCTTATGCAGGGAAGGGAGGAATGGAGGAAAGTGCGTGCAAGGCAGGAGGAAGGTTGGAATCAAGAGGTAAGTAAAGATGCATGGCAGTGGGGATGGGGTGGGGTGGGGCGTGTGGGGGGTTAAGTAATATGTGTGGAATAACCGAGGGCAGGAAAGAGAACGTGGAGCAAGCGGTCGAGGACATGAGAAGGCGAGAGAAGGGCAGAGGAGAAGAACGGGAAGAGGGGAGAAGAGCGGACAGTACGAGAAGGCAAGGAGAGGAGAGTAAGCAAAGGTGGGCGAAAGAAGATCGCGGGTAGGGAGGATTTTTCTCTCATTACCTCTACGCTCATCACATTCATTTTGTCCCTTTCTCCTGCGTTCTTCTGTCCTCGTTCTCATTTTCTGTTCTTTAGCTCGATCAGTCGTCCGTCTGTCTGTCCGTCCTTCCGGTGGGGCGGTTGGACGGTCCATCGTTCGGTCATTCTCTTTTTTCTCCCCGTCTCTGTGCCGTTTGCCTTCTCTGTTGAGTCTGGATGGGAATCAAAAGACAGAGAAGGAAGGGAAGCAAGAGGAAACACCAGGCAGTACGGAGTGGTAGAAAAGAAAAATGCATGTGTCGGGATGGGATTTTATGGGGGCTTCAAAATCCGCGGTAGTAATTTAAGTTCTTCCCGCCTTTTGGGATCTTCTCTATACCTCTTTCTTTTCCTTCTCTCTTTTTCGCTTTCCATCCATCGATCCATTCTTGAATGAACGATCTCTTGGCATATGATGATAAGCAATCGAGAAATTGTCTAGGCGCCGCACATAAAAAAAAAGAAAAAAAAAATTAGGCGTCCTCAACTTTTTTTTTTCTTTATTTTTTTTTTTAGGTCAACAGTTAGGTTCACATTTTGTGTGGAAAAGTAAGTTTCAGAGTCGAAAGTGATTCTTTTCCTTTTGGAGGCACTTGAAATAAAAAAATAAAAAAAAAGAAAAAAAAATTAGGCCTTCCCAATTTTTTTTTTCTTTTTTTTTTTTTTTTCTATATGCGGCGCTTAGGAAATTATATCTCGGTTGATGGCTGGGCTGAGCTCTTATAGCTGGTAGCCGATATATTTGAGCAAAACGATGCATGTATGCGCCGTCTGGGAGTTAAAACTCCACCTAGGGTTTGGCATTACTTCTTTTGCATCAATTAATCAATCTGATTCAATCGATCTAGCAATCAATCAATTAACTTTATAGTTCTGGTAAAAAATTACTGAAAATAAGGGACCTGGTAACTACTAACCTAGCTACTGATATCCTCAGACACATGCTGCATAATTAATATTGAATTAGGATTTGGATTAATGTCCGGAAGATTGGCCTCCCGCCCCAATGCCGAATGTCTGACGTGCAGCTTCTTTGCCATTGAAGGAAAGCGCCTAGACACACCACAACAAATACAACAGCAAGAGCAGTGAGAGAAGAGAATCTGAAAGACTGTCTGTGAAACAGTCGGTGAAAGCGAACGGATACCTATCCACCCACCACATTTTTTTCTTTGTGTACTCTGTTTTCTCCAATCGAAAGCCTTAGCAGCAATGTCGGGCTGACTACTCGGATAGTGAACTCAGGCAACTGGGGAAGGACTATTCCGTCTTGGTTGGCACGGGGTTGACGCGGGGGAGCTCAGAGCAATGGGGACATCTCCATGGACGGTGCAGTGGGAGCCGTCTAGGATCCCTTTTGGATGATGACGCATAAGAAAGAGCTAAAACACAGCTTAGCCTTTCCTGCATGCGCGCATCGGCCACCCTATGGGTTGGTTAGGGCATGCATGCATGCGTCCCGCACGCGCACGCCGCCATGCATTCATGCATGCACGGCCCGTACCTCACCCAGATTGTCTGACCTTCATTACTGCTGGACCAGACCTATATATAGCTGTCACCTGTTTAGCTCAAACACCAGCTTCGATCGCTAAATACGGAAGCAGACCGCTAGCGGCTCGATCAAAAAGCCGTAAGCCAGATCAAAACGGAATTGGCCTGCAGGTTCCAAACATTCAGATTAATAGCCAATCAGAATTCGAAAGGCGTCTACAAGCGGTCTTATCTTCCACGCAGCTTTTGTCCGCTTCCAGAAGCGTTCTTTCATGTTCCTTTCTGCCTGTAGAGTAAGACTCTTCTGCTGCAAAAAGACTTCGATTGTGCAAAGAATGGTATTGGAGCAGGTGGAACCTACAGCAACTTTGCCGCATTCCATCCGGTTCGAAATGCGGACAGAAGTATAAACTTCAAAATCTGGCGTTCATGACATTGATCTTAGTAAATTGCCTGCTAGTACGTTTTCTGCTCTCTGGGGCCTTTTTTTCACTTGTGCGCTTCCACTTTGGCTTGTCAGTCGCTTTGTTCTGCGTGGAAGCGTCCTCGCGGTGAGTCCTTATTATGTTGCTTGATCCCGTCCCATTTGATTGTCGAAGATCCCTTGATTCTTGGGGTAGGAAAGGCTCTCTCTCTCTCTCTCTCTCTCTCTCTCTCCCTTTCCCTTTCCCTTTCCCTCTTTCTCTCTCTCTCATCTCTCTCTCTGTCTGTCTCTCTCTCTGTCTGTCTCTCTCTCTCTCTCTCTCTCTCTCTCTCTTTCTCTCTCTCTGTCTGTCTGTCTGTCTCTCTCTCTCTCTCTCTCTCTCTCTCTCTTTCTCTCTCTCTGTCTGTCTGTCTGTCTCTCTCTCTCTCTCTCTCTCTCTCTCTCTTTCTCTCTCTCTGTCTNTCTCTCCCCCCCTCTCCCTCTCCCTTTCCCTCTCTTCTCCTCTCCATCTCTCTCTCGCTCTCTCTCTCCCTCTTTCTCCCTTTTCATCTTTCTTCCTCTCCCTTTCTCTCTCCCATCATTCCCTCCCTTCCTCACCTAGTCCCTCACTCCCTCCCCCCCCCTATCTCCCTGCGTTTCCCTCTCTTTCTAATTCTCTCTCTGTCTCTATCTCTATTTCTGTCTGTCTCTGTCTGTCTGTCTGTCTGTCTGTCTGCCTCTCTTTCTCTCTCTCTCTCTCTCTCTCTCTCTCTCTTTCTCTCTCTCTGTCTGTCTGTCTGTCTCTCTCTCTCTCTCTCTCTCTCTCTCTTTCTCTCTCTCTGTCTGTCTGTCTGTCTCTCTCTCTCTCTCTCTCTCTCTCTCTCTTTCTCTCTCTCTGTCTGTCTGTCTGTCTCTCTCTCTCTCTCTCTCTCTCTCTCTCTTTCTCTCTCTCTGTCTGTCTGTCTGTCTCTCTCTCTCTCTCTCTCTCTCTCTCTCTTTCTCTCTCTCTGTCTGTCTGTCTGTCTCTCTCTCTCTCTCTCTCTCTCTCTCTCTTTCTCTCTCTCTGTCTGTCTGTCTGTCTCTCTCTCTCTCTCTCTCTCTCTCTCTCTCTNCAGATCAAAACGGAATTGGCCTGCAGGTTCCAAACATTCAGATTAATAGCCAATCAGAATTCGAAAGGCGTCTACAAGCGGTCTTATCTTCCACGCAGCTTTTGTCCGCTTCCAGAAGCGTTCTTTCATGTTCCTTTCTGCCTGTAGAGTAAGACTCTTCTGCTGCAAAAAGACTTCGATTGTGCAAAGAATGGTATTGGAGCAGGTGGAACCTACAGCAACTTTGCCGCATTCCATCCGGTTCGAAATGCGGACAGAAGTATAAACTTCAAAATCTGGCGTTCATGACATTGATCTTAGTAAATTGCCTGCTAGTACGTTTTCTGCTCTCTGGGGCCTTTTTTTCACTTGTGCGCTTCCACTTTGGCTTGTCAGTCGCTTTGTTCTGCGTGGAAGCGTCCTCGCGGTGAGTCCTTATTATGTTGCTTGATCCCGTCCCATTTGATTGTCGAAGATCCCTTGATTCTTGGGGTAGGAAAGGCTCTCTCTCTCTCTCTCTCTCTCTCTCTCTCCCGTAGCTCTCTCTCCCGTAGCTCTCTCTCTGTTTTTGAGGCCTGCACGAGAATTTCTCCCCTTCGATCAATGCTCATTCAAACCATATTTTTGGCTCCCAAATTTCTTTTACTGGACCAGGTCGCTAGTTCAAAGGGCCTTACTAGTGCTGTTTGGTGTCTTGTCTCTTCAGTTTGTTTTGCACCTGCATGAAAATGCATCTGCAGAGAGGAAAAATGACCAGTGATAGTTTGTGATCGGCAAAAAATTGTGTCTGGTTGAATGTTTTCATGAATTTAATCAATCACCTTCGCATGGCGCTGCTCTCCGTTCAAGGTACGTTGCGTACGTTCTTGAGCAGACTATGTGTTGTTTAATGCCAGCCTGAGGTTTGATATACAACTGGAGAACTGATAGAAATCAACAGCAATTTGAAGGTGGTGGACAAAGCAGAGCAGCTTGAAATCAAACTGATTGTCGTTTTTGGATGAACGAATCGTGACATGACTTCCAATGGGTGGCTTTGACCGAGTAACTTCAAAGTTTCAAAGTTATGGATTAACATTTAACATAAAAAATAGTTGAAATAGTAAAATAGTACTATTTGATCGTTTAAAATAGTTGAAATAGTCTTTTTTTTACTATTTTCACTATTTACTATCTAGTGTTAGCTAAAATAGTAAAAATTGTTGACTATTTTTACTATTTTACTAGTGTGCCAGTTCATAGATCCGGGTGTATTAGTTCATTGAAAATTATTTTTTCTTTTGTTCAAGTTTTAGTGTTTTATTGTTTCTTTGGCTACCTTCGGCGCCTTACTACTACTAGTACTAGTAGTAATTTCTTCAATGTGTGGTTTAAACTGTAAATTAATCCTGCCTTTAATATACTTTTTTGGAGGGTACTAGAAACACTGTGTAAGTTTCAAATTCAAAATTTTCAAACACATCATTACATGTTACGCATGTTTCAATATGTTTTGTAGCAGCAAATAATGTTTAAATCAATATTTTTTCAATAAAAGCCACGGACAGTTGCAATGTGCTGCGGCACGAGTGCAGTCTCACTGGTACAGGCGCCTTCTGGCTTCCAAAACTTGTTCGAATGACGGTTGCAGAAGGCTCTGGTCCAGGAGACGGGAGCGCGCTCGTTCCCTGCCCCGTTCCCCTTCCAACAGGTTCCCCAGCTTTTGACCATGTCGCTGGTCTTGGGCCTTCAAAACTTTCTCAAAAGAGCGAGACAACTCCTCACCGTTGACAGAGGAGGAAACCGTCAAGTTTGTCCTGCTCTTCAAACCGCGACTGGTCACACCGCCCTCTGACATATTGATCGAATGCGAGCGGCTTCCAACCGAATGGCCGCTGTTCTTTTCTGAAAGTGCAAAGTGCACCTCAACCCCCTGTGCACACATCTCCGCTGCTTCCTCTGCAAGCCTCTCCGCCCTTTTCATCGCCTCCTCTCCCGGCACTCCGGCAGCAGTCTGAAGCGCAGCCTCTGAAGTCGGCAGGCGGGAGGCCACAAAGCCCAGCACAGAATGGTCCGAGTGTGCCTCCACTGCAGACGGAGGACCCCCCCCAACTGCTGTGGACACTGCCGACACGGGCATGCGCATGATGGGGTCGACGCCTCGTTCCCCCCCTGAGGACCCCAAACCATCCGCACGCTGGCCGACGTCCTCTGCGGGTGACTGAACATGGACGGAAAAAGGAGCCGCTCTCTGGACTTCTGCCTCCACACTCTCTGCAATGGTAAAGTTGCAAGGAGGCAGGAGAAGACGGATTGACGGACACACACCTGCACTTTTCTGTGTGATGCAGTTGCCGTATGCAGGTCTTGTTGAGGTACATCGAGACAGATTCGCGTACACACACAGAAAAAAAGAATAAAAAAAGAAGGTCTCTGTTTGAGACACGAGACAGGCAATTTAAACACATTTATACATATGCAATGCGTGCCAACATGCAACTTCCATGCGAACCTCTTCTCCCGTATCTCCCTGGTTCCGATGATATAGAGGAGTGCTCTCTTCTCTCTCCCCTCAAGCCTTCTTCTGTCTCCAGTCCGTTTGTCTGACACCCCTCTCTCCTTGGCTCTCCGGGGGCACATGCGAAGACTCGATCGAAGAGGAGACAGAGATCCCCCGACCTGACTGAAAACGTGCCTCCCGACTTTGCGCTGTCCCCAACCGCTGAGTCTTCGCAATTCAACGGAGAGAACGAAGAGGGAGGGGCACTAAAGGGATCTCGCAGAATCAGTCCGAGAGAAGGCTGCTGGCCCTTCTCGCTCTCTTCAAAAACCTGCATGCAGGCACGATTTACAGGCCGTTGAAGAAAGCCTCAACCAAATTTTGTGGAGGGAAACAGTGCATTGCATGGGTTAACAGAGGTAGCAGAGAGACAGACCTGATCGACTGAATTCATTGACTCGACAGAAGCGATCAAAGTTTTGTTTTTGTTTCTTGCGCCAGAGATCGATTCAAAATGAAGACGTAAACCACATCTGAGTTAATGAAAAGATACTTAAGTTTCGCTCCCATATTTCCAGAGTCAACCGAAAGAGATCAAAGGGCGGGTAGACTTAGTTCTTTTAGACAGAGACTGCATGGCTGAGTGGCTGACCTCCACCACTGGGTAGGGCTGCCCGTGGACGAGGCCTGTTCGCGTCCTCTTGAGCTTGTGGGAGCTCAGCAGCCCGAACAGAGAAGGCAGTCGTGTGTCTGTGAGCGGTGCTTCCCCCGAGCTCTTATGTACATGCTCAGAGTCCGCTTCCCCTTCAGCAAGGGCACTGGAAGAGACGGCAGCAACAGCAACCAGACATCCTCTCTGCATGCACGTGCAGGATGGAGGGGCGCATGGAGGGTTGTGAATCGAATACAAAAGATGTCTGGATCTCTTCAAATAAGACCGGAAGAAGACAGGGAGAGTGGGCACTTTTGGAAGGGAGAGATGAAGAACCTGCCAAAGGAAAAGGGTCACTGACAGATAGAATGTTGGAAAAATGCCGTGAAAGAAATGGACTGAAGACGAAGCAGTAGAGATGAGAGATTGTCGCAAGCCCCTTCTTTTCTTCCCTTTCCCCACCTGCAGAAGACTCCTTATCCTCTCAACAGTCATCAACAGTTGCGCAACACTTGAAATACCTATTGCAACACCCAAATGACAGTTGTTTGATAGGAAGTAAAAAAAGAAACACTTCTTTCCCTACCTGCAGAAGACTCCGTATCCTCTCGCAGAGACCCGGCGCAGAGCTCTCGCTTTCTCCTGTGGCTGCATACATTCGGATGTGTCGGGCGAAAATAATTCAGCAGATGACGTTTGGAGGCCACACACGAAAGAAAACGGCGAGAGACGCAAGAGGATACACCCTTCTCTTCTCTGACTGACGGTCCAAGCTGTTCCAATTTTTCCTTCAAAATCAAAGCCTTTGTCTCCCTCTTTCCACGAACATTCTCTGTATGTGCACATGTATAAGATCATTCTTTCTTTGAATTGATGTATCAGACACCCACCAAAAACATGCAGCCTTAGTTTCATTCTCTGACCTGTAAGACTGAAAGCCTTCGCGCTTCGGCTGTTCCCTGGAGGTTCCCCCTTTCCTTCTCTCTCTCTCACTGGTTCTCTGGCTTCTGCTGAGAATGCAGTCCACCTCTCCGTACCCTCCCCAGAGTGAGAGTGAGAAAGCGCCCAGCAGTCCACCCCCACGGCATCGAGGACTAGAGTCCATGTGCCAAGCAGACCGAGCTCGCAGAGACCAGCAAAGGAGCCACAGAGGGACGCGAGGCAGTTCTCGATCACGGGCAGCCTTCAAATAGAGTCACATGGAATGCATGGATACACACACATACCACTATACCTGCCTCTGTATTCAGTGGACCTGCCTAAAGTCTTTCCTTCTGCAGGCTAACGAATGTGTGAGTGTGTGTGTGCGTAGGGGGGG